>CM060929.1:167471172-167585924 GCA_030765085.1 Allium cepa
CCGGGGTGTTAGCGTTTATTTTCTAGCGTTAACATTTTTGGTGCTTTCACTGAGAATTGAACTCAGGACAGCTGTCATCATTGCTTCGCAGAGATTAGAAGAAAGAATTTCTTTAAAAACCAGAAGTATATCTGAGATTATGGCTCCTGGAAGGAAGAGTAGATCTATCAGATCTGGGAATATTCAAGAGGGAACCTCCGCTTCCCCTGTGCCTAATCTACCCACTCCGTCTGTTGGAGTTACAAAAGCGGAATTGGATGCCGTGATTCTAGGGCTAAACCAGCAGATCAACGCCCAAAATGCACAACTAGAGGCTCAAAGTGCCCAGAATGCTCTGATTCTGAATAAATTGAACGACTTACTTGGGGCAAACAATCAACCGGCTGGTAATGAAGGGAACTATGCTGGCAACATTCATGATGTTAATGAAAGGAATGCTCATGAAAGGCCTACTAGTCCCTTTGAGCAGGCAGTACCTGACGCCGGTGGATCTAGAACTCGGCATGATGAGGAATATCTTTCTGGAATGGTCCGGCAGATCATGAAAGAAAGTATGCAAAGGGTTGAAGATGAGAAGGAATGGGGTTTCGCTCCAAGTAAAACTCCGTTTACTGAAAAAATCTTGAAGGCGGAATTTCCAAGGAAGTTTGTCCCTCCAACTATTCCAGCTTACAAAGGGACAAGTGATCCGAATGAGTTCTTGTACAAATATGATTGGCACATGACAGGTGCCAGGGCCTCCGACGAAATAAAGTGCCGATATTTCCCCGTATACCTGGAAGGCGTGGCTTTGCTGTGGTTCACCAAGTTGCCAGTTCGATCTATCGATCAGTTTTCAGACTTGACCAGAAAATTTAAGGAGCAGTTTAGGCTATATGCTTCGAAGGCCAAGGATATCATGTCATTGTCCAGTTTAGAGCAGAATCCTGGTGAGTCTATCAGATCTTTCTTGAACCGTTTCAATATAGCATTGGCTGAAGTGGACAATGCTGAACCACGAATGATATTGACTTATCTGATGAGGGCTATTGATAAGTCAAGCGAATTTGGGAAATGGTTAAATATGAAGGAGCCAACCTCTCTCGAGAAGTTCTACAAAAAAGCAGACGAATTCATTCGCTTGGAAAGTCGTCCTTTGCCAGTAAAGGCAGTGTTGGAAAAAGCTGAAGACAATACTGTCGCTCCACGCAAGAATGAGTCGGTGGGGCAGAAAAGGGAGAATAATAATGGAAAGAAACAGGGTAATCTGAAAAAGCCCCGGTCCTTCAAGCCATCAGAATATACTCCATTATCACATACGCCGGAGCACATCTACCTTGCCACCAAAGATTCCGTCGATTTCCCTAAACCTATCCCTTTGAGAACTGGGAGAAAAGCCATACAAAGTGGGAAATTTTGCCGCTTCCACAATCAACCAGGTCATGAAACTGATGAATGCCGCCAGCTGAAGAATCTGATTGAAGAGTTGCTAAGAGAAAACAAGTTGCAGCAATTTGTGAAAAAGAATAGCAACAATCCTGCATCATCGAGTCAGGGGCAGCGGGCTCCTGTTCATCAGCCTGGGGCAGGTGAGAAAGCTACGGGGCATGAATCTGGAAGGCCCGTTATCAATGTCATTTCCGGAGGACCTCACCCAGCTGGCAAGAGTTGGGGTGAGATGGAGAGATATTCCAGGGCTTTGAAATATGCTCCAGCCGAAGAAAACGTCTTTGTTCTAGAAGACACTACACCCCTTAAACAACAAAAAACTTTCAGTGATGATATTATTTTCAGAGCCAGAGATTCTACAGGTATTGAAGCTCCTACTTTAGATCCCTTGGTCATCTCGGCTGGTATTGGACCAGCCATTGTCAGAAGAGTCCTCATTGACTGTGGAGCATCATGTAATATCCTCTTCAAAAAGACATTTGACCAGATGAAAATCCCTATGATCGATGTGCAAGCCTCATCACAGAAAATCGTGGGCTTCACAGGGGAGCCAAAGCAACCAGTAGGAACCATCGATTTGTTTGTAGAACTTGGGGAAGGAGAAAGGAAAGTGGTCCGAAAGCAAACATTTGTGATTGTCGATGAGTTTTCTGCCTATAATGCTTTTCTTGGCCGCCCAACACTCGCAGCATTCAAAGCTATCCTAGCCCCATGGTGCCTCACTATTAAATTCCCTACTGACAATGGAGTAGGAGTTATAAAAGGGGATCAGAATGCTGCGCGAGAGTGCTATTTGACAGAGCTGCGAGAGTCAAGAAAAAGAGAAATGGGAAAGGGTGTGGCAACCCCAGTCCGCATCAAGGAGCCAGCCTTGTAGCAATTACAGAGCGGACCCTGCACTGGCGAACACAGCGGGGCACGGAAAGAAATGGATCCCAGAAAAGCCAGTACAGGGGAGAATAGAGTAGTACCGGTGGAAACGACAGTTCCGGTACCTGTTGACCCAAAAGATCCAAATAAGGTGTTGAATGTGGGTTCACAGCTTAATATGTCAATTCAGAACATCTTGATATCTTTCCTGAAGGCAAATCTGGATGTCTTTGCTTGGACTCATGCCGATATGTGTGGGATATCTCCAGAAGTTGCAGTACACGCTCTGAATATTGATCCAAAATTTACGCCAGTTAAACAGAAAAGGAGAATCCAAGGTCCAGAAAGGTCAGCAGCATTAAAAGAAGAAGTTGATCGACTCATGGAAAATAACTTCATCAGAGAATCTACATATCCGAATTGGGTTTCGAATCCTGTGTTGGTCAAAAAAGCTAATGGAAAATGGAGAGTGTGCATCGATTTTTCTGATCTAAACAAGGCTTGCCCCAAAGATTGCTTCCCATTACCCAGGATCGATCAACTGGTAGACGGAACTGCGGGACATGAATTGTTATCCTTCATGGATGCCTACTCCGGTTATAACCAAATCATGATGCATGAGCCAGACCAGGAGGATACAAGCTTTATCACGGGTGTTGGACTTTATTGCTACAGAGTTATGCCCTTCGGATTGAAAAACGCAGGGGCAACCTACCAAAGACTTGTTAATGCTATGTTCAAACCGCAATTGGGAAAAACTATGGAAGTCTACGTCGACGACATGTTAGTGAAGTCCAGGAAAGCAGTGGATCACATTGAACACTTAGCAGAAATGTTCGCAGTCCTCCGGAAATACAGAATGAAACTTAACCCTCTGAAATGTACGTTTGGGGTCGAATCCGGAAAGTTCTTAGGTTTTATCGTCAGTGCTAGGGGCATTGAGGCCAGTCCAGCTCAAATTACCGCCTTAAAAGAAGTTAAAGCTCCTAGAACGAAGAAGGAATTGCAAAGTCTCAACGGAAAGGTCGCCGCTTTGAGTCGGTTCATTTCCAAAGCTACTGATAAATGCATCCCATTCTTCGATGCCCTGAAAAAAGGAAAGAAGAACTTTGAATGGACTCCCGAATGCCAAGAAGCCTTTGAAGAGTTGATCCGTCATATGGAAACGCCTCCGATACTTTCTAGGCCAGGCAATGGTGAGGATCTTCTTATATACTTGGCAGTATCATCTCATGCTCTAAGTGCAGCGCTGATACGGGAAGACAAAAGGATTCAACATCCAGTTTACTATATCAGCAAAAGACTCACTGGGGCAGAGCTGAATTACTCCAAGTTGGAAAAACTCGCCTATTGCCTACTAGTTGCATCAAGGAAACTGAGGCAATATTTCCAAGCTCATCCTATCAAAGTACTCACTGATCAGCCTCTAAAGCAAGTCCTGTTTCGCCCTGAAACTTCGGGTCGTCTTCTAAAATGGAACATTGAACTTAGTCAATATGACATTACCTATCACCCCCGAAAAGCAATCAACGGACAAGCTTTAGCTGATTTCATTGCAGAATTCACAGAGAAAGATAATGGTAAGGAAAAAGCGATCAATGATTCTCCAATCCAGTGGAAGATGTATGTTGATGGCGCAAGAAATGACTACTGTTCTGGAGCCGGAGTGGTACTTGAAACTCCTGAAGGTCGATCATTATGTTATGCACTAAGACTGGAATTTCCTTCAACAAACAATGAAGCGGAATATGAAGCTCTTATTGCAGGTCTGAAAATCGCTAAAGAGCTAAACATTCGAGCATTACAAATTTTCAGTGATTCTCAGCTTATCGTATGTCAAGTCAAGAAGGAATTTCAAGCAAAAGGTGGAAATCTGCCTTCCTATTTGTTAAAGGCTTGGGAACTCCTATATGAACTCGATCACTATTCAATAAGCCACATTCCTCGTGAAGAGAATATGAAGGCGGATTCCCTCGCAAAGTATTCAAGTTCTGGTGAAGCTCAACTATTGGGATTGGTCCCTGTAGAAGTCCTTTCAGCACCAAGTATAGACGAGATGGATATAGACTGGATTATGAATGTATCTCAAGAACAAGAGTCATGGATGACTCCAATACTGGATTACCTACTCAGGGGTTCTCTGCCAGAAAACTCGACAGAAAGACGAAAGCTTCAAAGGAAGGCCTCTCGCTATGTAATTCAGGATGGCCGATTGTACAGACGGGGATTCTCAATGCCATTGCTTCGATGTGTATCCCGGGAAGAGTCCAAAACAATCCTAGCTGAAGTGCATGGAGGAGAATGCGGTGATCATTCAGGTGGTCAAACACTAGCAAAGAAAATTCTTCGATACGGATATTTTTGGCCAGAAATTAATCGGGATGCCGCAGATTACTCCCGAAAATGTGACAAGTGCCAAAGATATGCCAAAATTCCTAGAGCACCTTCTACCGAACTCACACAGATGGTCAGTCCATGGCCATTTGCAATTTGGGGAATGGATCTCATTGGGCCGCTACCAACTGCTAAATCAGGGATTAAATATGCTATTGTTGCAGTTGATTATTTTACTAAGTGGGCTGAAGCTGAACCATTGGCTACTATCACTTCTAAGAAAATGATAAGCTTTGTGACCAAGAATATCATTTGCAGATACGGTGTGCCTCAGAAAATAATCACAGACAATGGTACTCAGTTTGAAAGTGAGGAATTCCAGGATTTTTGCAAACGATTCAAAATCCAGAAAAGCTTTTCGGCAGTAGCTCATCCGCAGGCAAACGGGCAAGTGGAAGCAGTGAACAAGATCATCAAATCAACCATCAAAAAGCAACTCGAAAGAGCAAAAGGTGGTTGGGTCGATAAACTACCACTCGCACTATGGGCATACAGAACTACTCACAAGACTGCAACTGGGCATACTCCTTTTTCGTTAGCATACGGATCGGAAGCAATGATCCCGGTTGAAACAGAGGTCCCTTCACACAGAAGAATCCATTTCAATCAAGCAGAAAATGAAAAGCTGCAACTTGAAGCGCTGGATCTCCTTGATGAAAAAAGAGATGAAGCTAACCTCAGAGTTGCAGCTCATCAGCAAAGGATAGCCAGACATTTCAATTCCAAAGTTCGTCAACGCAGCTTTGAAATTGGAGATCTAGTCCTGAAAAGAATTATGACCGCGACAGGTGTGTTTGGGCCAAATTGGGAAGGACCATATGTAGTAGGTCAGAAGCTTCTTGACGGCACATTCAAGCTCACCACTGTTGATGGAGTGCAAATTCCAAGGGCATGGAACAGCAACCACTTGCGTCCATACTTTACTTGAAAATTTTGTTGAAAAATTGTAAAAAGAATTATGGATGTATGATTCTTGTAATTGAAAGCAATTGTGAAACTGATGCAAGTAAATAATAAAAAAAAATATAAAGTGGATGTAGGCCCAATTTCATGGCCGAACCACTATAAATCTTGTGTTCCTTATTATCATTATATGCTTGCTTTGTTTTCGATATAAAAATACATAAGATGTATTGCTAAAATGTCAATTTAAATTTTTGCAGACCATGGAAATAAAACTTGCGCATAATAAGACTGAGCGATTCTCACCATCATTCAACAAACAAATTTCAAGTCACAAAGACCCCGAATTCAAATCCTAGATAGGAAATACTTCAATTGAACGGCTAATGATTTCGATAGAAACGAGCCCTTGCTGATAAATTGAGATCGTTTGAACAAACAAACATCCAATTAGGAAGCTAGTGCCCGTTCTCACGAACTTGCCTGGCAATGAAGTACACTTCCTTGGATTAAACAAGCCACTTGTGAGAGAAAGGGGAATGAAAACTTGAAAAAAAAAAAAAAAAAAGAGGATCGCTGAAAAGGCATAAGCAAGTGAACAGAGGAACAACCAAAGCTACCATCAGCGGCACAAGTCCTCTTCGGAGGCGCAACTCTTCGGAGGATAAAAGACCTCTAATGGGTCATACGCCACAAAAAAGAAAGTTCTCTACTCAACAAAAAAGATTGGAGGAGTCATGACCCTCCAACCATGAGAGAGTAACTTCCAGGCGATGAAAACCCTCTCTGAGGCACATTTCACCAGGAGTTGAAGTGTTATAACCGCTCTTCGGGATTTCACTTCACCAGAGTTGAAATGTAAACAAAATAAAAGCCCTCTTCGGAGGCCCATTTCACCAGGAGTTGAAGTGTTATAACCGCTCTTCGGGATTTCACTTCACCAGAGTTGAAATGTAAACAAAATAAAAGCCCTCTTCGGAGGCCCATTTCACCAGGAGTTGAAGTGTTATAACCGCTCTTCGGGATTTCACTTCACCAGAGTTGAAATGTAAACAAAATAAAAGCCCTCTTCGGAGGCACATTTCGCCAGGAGTTGAAGTGTAGCAACCGCTCTTCGGAATTTCACTTCACCAAAGTTGAAATGCAAAAACAAAGACCTTCTTGAAAGCACACGTTTCACCGAGATTGAAATAAAACTTCCAAGTGTTGAAACGTAAAAAGGCTTTCTTCAAAGGCACAACTCTTTGGGGGTACACGTTTCACCAAGATTGAAATAAAACTTCCAAGTGTTGGAACGTGAGAAATCCCTCCTCAGAGGTACAACCCCCTCCCGGGGACACAATTAAGAAGAAAGACCTCTTCAGAAACCCACGTTTCACCGAGATTGAAATAAAACTTCCAAGTGTTGAAACGTGAAAAGGATTTCTAAGGCATAACTCTTTGGAGGTACACGTTTCACCGAGATTGAAATAAAACTTCCAAGTGTTGAAACGTGAAAAAATCCCTCCTTAGAGGTACAACTTTCTATATATAAAAAAAAAAAAAAAAAAAAAATCCTCATCAAAAGCGTACTTTAACTTTCAAAGGAAAAGTAATTTGCCTACTATGGGAAATGATCGTAAAAAGAAAAGAAGTTAAAGTACCCTTCAGAGGTCCGCTTTACCACATAGAGGAATTCACTTGGTGAAATATGCACGTAAGCAAAAGAAAAAAGTGATTTCTTCGGACGACAAAGCGTAAAAACTTATACGAAGGGATTTGTACTCTATAAAATTTTTTCTTTAAAGAATAAAATAATTATTCTTTAGCAAATAAGAGTGCAAGTCCCCTCGAAGTGTAAAATATTGCAGCAAGCTTAAGGTATGGGGGCAACATGGTATAGTAGTATAGATGCATCAGTAGAGTAATACTCAAGCAACATACCATAAGCCCGCTGCAACACTATATAAACAAACTTGTGCAAAAATAAATAGTAAATGCATTCTCAAATTCAAACAGAAGTTTGTACAAACGAAGAATCATTTCATTCAACTATAATGCAGATACAGGTTTTCAAAATAAAAGCGGGCGCCGGTACCCGCACAACTCTCGGCCAGTTCATACAAAAGGCAAAAAACTAAAATCTTCACTTTTTCTTCCCTCCTTTGGACCCTTTGCTCGGTCGAATAACCAGCTTTTCAGGTCGGCCAGTGGGTATAAGGGAAGTAGGAGAGGCAGGTGTAACCGGTTCAACTTCCGGCTCCTCTTCAGTGGCGGTGATTTTCTTCCCCCTCCTCTTTGATGTCCCACGCTTCTCTCTCCTCTGTGAGGAAGACTCACTCCCCGGAGTGACAAGTTTTGATAGAACAATGTCGTCAGAAGGAGTCCGTTCCGGGGAAATGTCACCTCCCTCAGGTCTCTCATCTTTCTGCTCTTGCGAAGCGATGGGATCATCCAAACCGTGAAGAGCCTCTATTTGTTCCTCCTGTGATCCAGGTTGCGAGGCAGAAGGAGGCACCGCCTGAGGAGACGAAGGAAGGATGACCGGAGGAGTAGAAGTTTGAGCAGTGCTTGGTACTCTCTCTACAGAAGAAAAAAGGTTAAAGTCAGTAAAAAGAGGAGATGAGGGTTCACCAATGAAGTCAGTAAAGAGAGGAGATGAAGGCTCGTCAAGGTTGAGAAAATAGCCAAGGAGCTCGTGAAACTCATGAGAAATAAACGAGTAACCAGCTTGAGCAGAATTGACAGTAGCAAGATTAACAGTGAAATTACCTGGAGAAGCTGGTTTCCTGATATCGACTTCATAAGCTTGCGCATCAGCGCTCTCTTCACCCTCGTCTCCACCTTGTGTGCTTGTAATATCAGCGGTAACTTTGGTGGGAGATGCGAGATGGGAACTGGAACCAATAATGTCGACTTCAGACGAAGAAGGTGGCTGGACTAGAGTAGTTGAAGTGGTTTTCCCCAGCTGGTCCCCTTCCGTGACTTCGGTTCTTAGTTTGGCAAGTTGTTCCTTTCCCCTGGCGAGAGCAGCGCGAGCGTCTTCATCAAAATAATGCCTTTCCAGGGCTGGCTCGTCATAACCAGCACCTTCAGCACCAAGCATATCGAGGGCGGCCTCCCACACTTCAGCTAAAGTGATCTCATACTTGGGACCAAGAAAGGCGAGGCTTCCACGCCCCAAGACGCTATGCAAGTAGAAGTCGAATAATGTTGAGCCGAAGCTGTTTTTGGTCGCCTCATGAGACTCTTCGGCTGCGATTTTGCCGGCGACAGCCTCATCGCGCTCCCTTTCAGTTCTGGCAAGCTGAAGCTTAAGCATTTGTATCTCCGCCTCCTGGGAGTTGTTTTTCTTTCGAAGCTCAGCAATATCAGAGACATAGCCGTCACTGATTCTTTTTTGTACTTCAAGCCTGTCCTCAGCGTCTCTCTGACTGGCATGAGCATCTCTAACTTGTCTGAGAAGCACTTCTTCTTTTTGAGAGTATGAAGTAGAGGAAGCAGCAAGCTCATCTTTCAACTTCTCAACCTTTGCTTCGAGCTCCTCGTTGTAGGAAGTAATACTTCTCATTTCGGCGTCATGCTGCTCAAGGACCTTTTGCCACTCAGCCTTATCGTTCTCCATGGTGAGCATAGCCTCTAAGTTGGCACGGTTAACTCGTTGAAGCTCATCAACAAGCTTCTGCCAGTTTGACATCCTCTCGATATCAAGTTTAACGGCGTCAAGATTTCGTAGCATAGCAGGCTTGTCAATAGGGACTAGGTCGAGATCGAACATCACACCCTTTAAACACCACTGCGGAAAACGACTTTGCAAAGTGGCTGGGCCCGGTCCCACTTGAAATTTAGGCCTACTTATTATTGTCTGGATGTCCTCCTTCCCAAGAGCAGGAGAGTCAGAAGTAATGTCAAGAGGGGCAGGGGCAGTAGGCTTTTCGGGAATAGTGGAAGTATGTCTCTCACCATGTCGGGCTCGTTTGCCTGAATCTTCAGTTACATGACCTTTTCCCCGGTCGTCGTAAGATTTCCTTTTGTGAGAGTCGTCACTCCTTTGCAGAGAATCATGGTAATCATCCCTATCCCTTCTGTCATGACGCTCTTCTGCATCCCTCCTTTCACGAGCCTTTCGAGCAGCCCTCTCTTCGTCAGACTCTCTATAAGAGGGAAAGTAACGCCGATAATCATATTGACCACGCCCCCCGTAGCGTTGGAAATCCTGATAATACGATCCGCCGCGTGTCATTGAAGAATCTGAAATAAGAAAAGATAAGCTTTAGAAATCTCTAAAGTATAAGAAGATAAGTGCATAAATGTGCTGGAAAATCCTTAGTTGTGTGTGAAGTGCAAGCTACTCGCGTTGGACTAACGAACCACTCCTCTGTTGGGGGGAAGTGATAGATTTCACTGTTGATGACAATTCTTGAGATGAAGGAGTAAGAGTCTGTTGGAGGGCAGATGTTGCTTCAATCGTCGGAGGTATAGCTTTACCATGAGCAGGGTCTTCTTTAAAGAGCTCTTGGGAAGTAATAATTATGTCGCTTAAATCCCCAAAGACGTCATCACCGGCATGCCCAACCTGATTCCCTCCATCATCTCCTTTGTCAGCACTCTCCCTGGTTTGGGAAAGGGGCTCCTCTTCTTCTTCAATAATGGGAGCAAGTGCGGGCTTTTCGGAGGGTCCCGTATCGTCTCTGGGAGCAGAGCACTTTACTAATAAGGTTTCTGCAGAAATTTCTCCTCGTATGTGCTCTTTAGTGGAGATCGGAAGATCAGGAGTTTTCACCGGAGAGTCAGGAACCTCCGTTGGAGCTTCACGAGGCCGAGTAAAGCGAGAGAGATGGAGGAGTCCGTATTGATGTAAAAGTTCATCGTTTAGCAGAAACTTTATGCTCCTCTCTTCTACCGGCACGGCACTTAATCTTTCAAAAATTTGCTTGAGACTTGGGTCCCTAGCAGGGGGTGGTAGTGCTAAAAACAGAGAAAGAATGAAATTAGCAGCTGAGAGTTCAGATCTCGAGAAAGTTTCAAAACGGAAAAAGTAGAGACAGGAAATCTTACTTCCCACTCTCCAGATGGCATAAAACCCTGGAGGGCAGCGAACGAAGAAAAACTGATTCAAAAATCCGTGAGCGCTTTCGGAGAGATCAGTAATAAGTTTGCGATTTCGAGCGCTTCTTACAACCACAATGGAGGGATGGTCTTTAGTTTTCGTGAATGAGCAAAAATAGCAGATATCCTCGAAGCTTGGTAACCGATCCAAAACTCTCCTGAATAGAACACATAACCCCATCAAAATGGCATAGCCATTGGGGTGTAATTGGAATGGAGAGATAGACAACCGAAGCAGAAGCTGTTGGAGAAAGCCGTTAAAAGGAGGAATCGCCCCACTTAAGCACATTTGGCGATTGACTGCAACAAAGCCGTAGGGAGGATTGTCAGCAGTGTCATTTGGCCCCGGAAATAAGGTGTCAGCATCATCAATGCCAAACTGAATGCGCAGTTGGTTAAACACCCGCTGATTCAAAGTTGTGGGTGTTCTCTCCGGAGGGTTGTCTATAGGGATGGCTACTGGAAAGACATCTTCAGCCTGACCCATCGGCTCTTCTTGATGAGAGGTCATTCTACACAAGCAACTGGATGTTCAAATGCGAAGGTGCACGTTTCCTAAAAAGTGTGAAGTGTCGTGCAAAGCTAATAAAATAATAATAATAACAAGTAAAGATAACTGGAATTAAACTGGTTGACGATTGATTGACTATGGTAATTTCGGAACTTGTTATTTAAAGCTCAAGCACAATATTAATGCGGGCTGGTCAGTTTCAATTGACTAATCCAGTGCTGCTTTAATATTCCACTTGAAATTGGTAGCACTTCATTCACACGATTTATTTAAGTTAATTATATATCATTAACTAATCTGTCGTTCGATGTGGACAATCAATGACAGTATATTCGTCCCAGTTTTCTGTGAATGTTGTATTAACAGATTATTAGCTTACAAGTTGAAGTAATCAGTAAAAGAATGCAGCAGTATAGCAGTTCAGAGTCCATGCAATAATTCGGAGTTCAAACAAAATTTACAAGTACTAAGTCGAAAATGACTCAAGGATTCTTTGTACGGGTTAAGCTAAGTCGTTGGCTATTTAGGTGGCTCGACTACGACCTAAGGAAAGTGAGGCGAGTTAAGTTAGGTTACTCCAACTCTAAACCGCTGATGTTATAAGTCGGCAGCACTATGAGTCGTAAGTCAAAGAACAGGAGGAAGGCTCCAGATCAAAGCAATAAGAAACCTTCTAAGTTCTAACCCGGTCACGACTCATGGATTTTGTCGTAAAATTTGCTAAGTCGGATTAAAGTCGATAGTAAAGGCTACTGGGTCGCATGGAAGCCACTGAGTCGTACACGGCTTATAGTTTAAGTCGTGCACGGTTTAAGGGATAAGTCACGGGAAAGTAGCAAGTACTGAGTCGTGCACGGCTTATGGCTTAAGTCGTTCACGACTTATAGCTTGAGTCGTTTGTGGTTTATGGCTAAAAGCATTAAGTCGTGTACGGTTGTGATTGCAAGGTATTTCAGAATCAGTGGCCGAAAAGCAAAACCAACTAAGTCGTGAGATCCTAAGTCGTTTCCTCAACCAATCAACCCCTTTCTAACCCGTTAACCCGTTAAGAACTTCCTCATCTCCTCCGAACCCACGGGCCAGTCAAATCAAGACATTGTAATTCATCATCTTCTCCTCACATCATCAGAAAGCACCCAAAAAACCAATTCGAATCGCTTCAAGTGTACGGCGAATCAAACGCGATGCTATAATCTAGAGGATCACAACAACAACGTAGCCAACAATGATCAGAATCGTTCACAACTCAAATCAAAGCCCAAGTGAGACATGCGGCGGTGATTTGGGAACAGGAAGCGAAAATTTGTGCCCTAGCAATGGACGTTGTTGGATTGAAGTTCGAAATCACTTACGCAATGTAGTGGAAAGGATGGATTGATGATCAATTAACTTGGATTCGCCTTCGAAAGGTTGAAAGGTCTCTAATGGCAGATGCGGCTCTGGGATAAGTAATAAGAAGTGAGAAAGAGGAGAAGCGACTCAAGCATTTTTATACCTGGAAATGTTGGGACTCGATTCGGCACGGGTCATGATGAGTCGAAGCACACGACTTACGACTTAAGCGTGTGCTTCGAGGGGCAAATGTTAACCCCGTTCCAGCATACGAGCTAAAAGGCCTACGAGTTAGAGGCGTCAACGGGTTAAGACTTGAAACGACCTACGACTTAAGGTGCCTAACGACTTAGGAGACCTCACAACTTAAGGAAAGGACCGACTCAAAGAATCCCCGACTCAACTATTATGCGACTCATGGGAGTTTCTAAACTCAGCGACTCACGACTTAAGGAGCCTAATAAGTTAAAGCATTAGCGACTCATTGAAAGGACGACTTAGGGAAAGTACCGACTCATTTGACCTGGCTCCGACTCATCAAAGACCGACTCATCTGATCACGACTCATCCACTTAAGGTCTTACCGACTCAACAGGCTAACGACTCAAGAAACCTACGACCTAAGGAACCTGGCGAGTTAAGGAGATTCTATGAGTTAAGGATGGCACGACTCAGGGAGGTTTACGACCCAAAAGATAAGTCGACGCACGACACAAGACTCAGAGGCAAGTTCAGAGTCATGCTGCAAAGGGGTGACTCGTAGATGACTCACGACTCATCATGAGTCGGTCACGACTCATCATGAGTCGGTCACGACTCATGACTTGACAGTTTCAGCCTAACATTTTGCCTATAAATACATGGCCATATTCAACATTTGAGGGGGGGACTTCCTAGGCGCCATTACTCTGCTGTTATCTCGACTTCAAGCAACACTCAAACAACACTTCTATCACTCCAATCACCAAAGACATTTCGACAAATCTCAAGAAGAAAAATAACTCATTCATCATGCATTCGAAGGATTCTTCTACATCGGGGTTTGAGATATTTGTCTAAGTGTGTTGTAATCAGAGTTGATTGTAAAGAATTGTAACTAATTCAGCAATAAAGAGCTTTAAAGTGGACGTAGGCTTGATCCTAAGCCGAACCACTATAAATACTGTGCCTTTTATAGCTTTCCTGTGATTTCTTTGCATATACTTTGTTCCCGTACCAACGGGTGGTGCTTTCACAATTTCCATCTATACACCGGGGTGTTAGCGTTTATTTTCTAGCGTTAACACATCCTATCGTTCTCGCAAATACCTGCTCTTCACCACCGGTATTCAAATGCTATCCATAACATCAAATCACATATTCGGAATGGGTTATACGACACAAAGGTCCTCTCCCCGCTAAACCGAATAGCGAGCGCAATATTTAAAACATATGGATATGGGATTTCAATCAAGTCACAACTTAATAAGTCAAAACTTTATTTCAAATGGTTTAAACTAATTACCATTTCATATATTTTAAACAAAAAGATTCATTTCACAAAGTTCCCCGAGTTTCACAAAGATTCATTTTCGGATTTCAAAACAATTTCCATTTCAATTGGATTAGTTCAATTAGAATCTTTAAATTAAAGATTTAACTTATAGCTTTAATCCGTTTCCATAACTTGGAAAATCATTTTCATTTTTAACTTGAAATCCCTTTTTAACACAATTTGGAAGTTCACTTCTTATATGAAAGCTTTTATTATTTGAAAATGAATAGTTTCATTTCATAAAGATCCAATTTTATTTACACGAGTTAAAGCCTTCGAATTTAAATTCAAATTCCTAGATCTATATATTTAAAAATGGTTTAACCATATAAACCCATTTATAAGTTGAAAAGCCTTTTTAATCCCTGGTTTCCTGCTCATGAATTCAAATTTAAATCAAAATATTTAAATTTAAATATTCAACTTTTAAACTATTTCAAAATCTGTGACCTAATCGATTTCCTCGTGAAATCCATATTGGTGTGTGTATAAGTGTGGTCCAGTTATTTAATACGATAGTGCAACATCATTCAATCATCATAGGTTAAAACACAGAAATAAAATTGATAAGCCATATAAACTATAACGCTTATCTTAAAGATCACATATAATATACAAATGTAAATAAATGAGCAAATTATACACAGCTCAATCCATAGAACAAAATATCATAGATTATATAGGACAATAAATTCAAGGCAACACATATCATATGATCATTCATAAGTAAGGTCAAGTATTCAGTAGTCATTTATAAGTAGGATTAATTAATTATTAAATCCTAATTAATTCAATTTATTTCCAATTAAATTGATTACATATGAATTATTTATCCAATCCTGATTTATCATTACAAATCATTTGATATAAATTAATAAATCAGTCACCTTAATTAATTAAACTTTTGTTAATTAATTATATTAATCTAACATATAAACCAATTTTATGATAAATTAATCCCTTAAGTAAATTATTTTAAGAAATTAAATCTTTAATTTCTTACGATTAAGCAATCATCTCATACAAATAAATCATGAATTACCAATTAATCTTTATCCATAAATAAATCAAAATATCCAATTTTAAATTACAATTTGAAATTAACCCCTTAATTACTTTTATTAAGTAACTAACAATTTACAATTGATTATCTTAGTTAATAAATCCAATTAATTATCAAAAATTACTCACATTAATTTACTTACTTAATAATCTCTAGTTAATTATATTTATTAACTAATAACATTTCCTTAATTACTTTCTTAAAAAATTATCGTAATTAATCATTATTAATCATCTTTAATTGTAAAATAGTCTAAATCATTAAGTTAAAATCAGATAAATAAGTCATTTCTTAATTCTTTTATAAATTAAATTCTTTTATTATCTTAATTATTTCTAAGATAATTCATTTACTTTGTAATGGCTTCATTAAGATTCGAGTGTATTTAAAACATAACACTTCCAATTTTAATTTCAAATTTCATTTTTTAATTTAAGATTCCAAATGCTTATATATTTAAATATTAACCAATTTAAATATCAACTTATAAACCTATATAAGAAAAGTTCTAACTAATTTACTTAAATTTTTATTTAAAATTTATTCTTTCAAATTACATTACATTTTTCACTTACAAATTTGAGTTAAAATAAATTATTTAACATTCATTTAAAAAAACCTTTTATAAAGGAAGTTTATCAAAAATCAAGTTTTAGCATTTGTTTGAAAACAAATTTACTTTTAAAAAGCTATTTTAATTTAAGCTTGTTTTTCAAACAAGCTAGCCTTTAAAGTGATTTAAATTTCTAGATTTAGACTCAAAGAAAAACTTGAACCCATTAATTTAAACATTTGATTTACAACTTTGTTTTAAAGCCTTGATTTTAAATCTTGATTTAAAAAATCCAAATTTCACTTTAAATTTTTTAGATTTAAAAGTTTATTTGAATCTAAGCTTCAAACTAAATTTAAACTTTATCTAACTCTAGCTCACAAATTTAAATAAAATTTAAATTTGCATAAATTCAAGTTACAGCCAGGTTTACAAAAACCTGTAACCAAACTAAACTAACGCGTGGGAAACAATATATAGCTTCGAGTTCCACACCCCAAAATCCCGAGTAAATCACGAGATAACTCGAGTAAGAACTCTAGTCACAAACCCTGCTTCACAATGCTACCCAGGTTTCCATTACCAGAAACTTGTGCACGGTGCACTTGCACCACACCCCCGACCACCACCGGTCACTACTGATGACCTTCACACATCGACCACCAACCCCACATCAAACTCCGACCCTTGCCACTTTGACTCCCACTCGAGAACAAAATCGAGCTTTTTCATTCAAAACCTAGAGTGCCCATCAGAACCACCTCGCCAAACATGGAAGTTCACCGACCTCGCAACCTCGTCCACTAGAAATCCTGAATTTCTAGCCATCACTGCGTCCACATCTCCCCTACCACCTCTCAAGATTATGCAACACTCGATCGAACGAATGGGACGAACGAAGCGAAATTCCAACCTTCGAAAAAACTAGGTTTATAAATTTCAGAAGCTCGCAGATGCCACCACGTTGAACTATCCACCATTCCAATATTTTTCGTTGGTCCACCGTTCGTCCCTCCATCACCAGAACAGACCTCGACCACCACGAACCAGAGAATTTCCAGAAATTGCCAAAACTATGAAATTTGAACAAAACCGAACTACTCTTTCGAACCCACTCTAAAAATTATAATTCTTGGTTTAAAAATCATATTAAAGTATGCGAAATCAACCTACATACCTGAATTCGTGGATTAAGAGATTTGTATTTTTACTAATTTTTAGTTTGCTCAGTTTTCCTTGGTTTCCAGAAATGTTACAAAATTAATTTAACTTAAATAATTTTGAATCTTGAGTATATGCCATAACAACCAAATTGTTTTAATGCTAAGCCTAAACATTGAGTAAATCAAATGGAAATGGATTTTGAATCAAAATCCTGTGTTTAGAATCTTTAAAACATAAAATGTTTATGAACATCAGCTTGCACATCCACACTCTTCGATCAATTTACACAGAGAGTTTATGTTTATGATAAACATACTTATCACAATACAGATCCATATTTTAAAATTTTAAACAAGTGCTACTCACTTGATTCCCAGAAATGACAGAGTTCCCATTATTTGAAACAGGCCTGAACATTGCTTGCTGAAACTCTTCTTTTGATTCTCTGGCTTGAGTAGATTGTATTATTTTGTTTTGATGGTTTTAAACTATAGTTTGTTTTAGTTTGAGACAACATTACTTCAGGCTTGCTTTGGTTTGAGGAACGAACTAAAATTAGGTTGATATATAGAAGATGTGTACTGTACAGGGTATTATAATGTTGTGTACAAGGTGACATTACTTTCTTGTGTACAAAAGATATGGCATTCATTTACTGCTAGAGGTGTAAACATGTAACGCATTAATTGCTTTGCTGGTTTGATGCTAAAGATGTGGCATTGATTGCCTTGGTACTTCAGCCATGTCTTATTTCTTTAAACTTTATTCTTGCCTTGCATACTTATTTACAGGCTGCATACTTACTTTTTTATTTTTTTTATTTGTATATAGGTACTTATAAATTTTATTTCTTTTTCTAGCTTGCCTATTGTATATGTGTTTCATTTGTTTTCATTCTATACTTTGATTTTTTTATACTTATGTTACTTATTATCTTTAATTTGTTTGACTCTCAACTTTTTATTATTTTTGTAGTACATTTTGTTTGTATTAGTACATATACTTATTTAAATTTTGGAGAAAATAAAATCAATTAACCAATTGAATTTTACAATTTTATTTAGAAATTAAATTAATTATCAATTTAAAATAAATCAAAATCCGGGATCGTTACACGTATATACATCAGTTCTTAGTAAATGGTAAATGAATCAAAAGGATGTAAACAAATCGTATTTTATTTAAGTGGTAAATTTTAAAATTAATACTGTACAAATAATCTATTTAATTACACCTTTAATTTGTACGTTTATATCCATTTGATAAATTTAGTTGGCATAAATGGTACGTATTTAATGAAATATTGTTTAAATGTATATTTACTAAATATAGGTAGCGAATAAATAAGAAAACGTATAAATTTAGATAAGTACTTGTTTATAAATTGGGCGTATGCTAGATTTAAATTATTGAGTCTTTAGTACGCATTCCTAAATTTCTTACCTTAGCTATAATTAGATCAATCAATCAATTAATAGATGGGCATTTCAAAGGAGGGAAGAAATTATCTATAGCTTTTCAAATTTATTACTTGCACAGTCATTCGCGTTTAAACTTTGCACACTTTCCTTTTGCTTAAATTGTTTTAACTGGTATAAAATATTTATTTCTCTACCGTTCGAATTCATTTATTGCACTGTCATTCACGTGCAACTTTCTACACTTGACTCTCGTATATAATAGGAATTAATTCCTCCAAATTCGCGTAGCCGTTTTCAAGAAAATTAATATCTTGCATTTTTGTTCCCAAATCAATGCAAGTTTTCTTTGAATACTCGGTCATGTATGCTAGTACAACTGCAATAATATTTAATTTGAATATTTCTTAACACTTTCTCCTCCTGGAATTACGCAACTCAGCTTATAAATAAAAAAACCCAGGTTTCAATTCCATTTACCTCTCATATATAATTGGAACAAAATCTTCCAATTTCTGTAGACGTTTCAAATCAATTAATTCTTGCCACTTTCCCCTTCTTGTTTTACGCAACTCATTTTTTTAATTAAAACTCACGTATTTCATTTCCATTTACCTCATGTATATGTGGAATAAATGCTTCCTATTGTTTTTGACATTTCAAAAATTATTCCTTTCTACTTTTTTTCAGGTAAATTCACGCAACCCATATGAAAACTTTCCTATATAAATTCATAACCCATGTTCATAAAATTAAATCGCCACCTCGCTGATTTAAGTATAAGCCCAGTATAAAGTTCTGTTCCATCTCGTTTGGGTTCAATCTCCTCTCTCCAGTTCAAGCTACATGAGGTAAATAGCTGCTCTCCTTCTCCTTTCTTATTTTTCTTCTTTAGTTTTCCTTTTATTTCGATCCTTGTTCCACGTATGTGAAAATTCTTTTTTTCCCAATCCTAGTTCCTGTTGTTATTTAAAATTTGCTATGATCATTTGAATTCATGTAAATTATTTATTTGTTTTGTTCAAGATCGGAATTGGGTTGTCACATCTTCTGAAAATTGATCGTGCTTGCTGTACGCTTTCCGGTATAGATATTCGTTATTTTCTATCAAGCTCCAGCAGCGTAAAGGTGAATATTCTCACCGGACAATCGTACTTATAGATCTGTAAATTAATAACAAGTGTAATTGTAGAACATTTATATTTTATTTTTCTTGCCTGTGATATAAATTTATGATGTTAAAAATGTTATTAATTTGACACATTGTTAACGCTAAAATGTGAACGCTAACACCCCGGTGTGTAAAGTGTAGTTGTGAAAGCACCACCCGATAGATCGGGAATGAATTACAAGCAAGTAATAGCAGAAAAGCAGTAAACAACAACGATTTTATAGTGGTTCGGCTTAAGGGTATAGCCTACGTCCACTCTAAGTACTTTTTATTAATAATCCCGTTACAAACTGATACAATTCTTCTCAAGTACAATACACTTCAAGTTACAAGTGATTTGAAACAAGTCTTAAGCTTCAATGTCGATTAAAGTTCTTAGATTCATGTTGAAGATGTGTGGTTTCTTCGTGAATTTCCTTGAGGTATTCCTCTAATCTTGGAAGCTCTAAGTGTTGATGAAGTTCTCAATGCAGCAAGGTAACGGTGTGTGAAGAGAATGTGCCAAAAGTCCTTTGAATGTTGGAGGTGGTTGCCTATTTATAGAGAGTTCTGAATCTGGAATTTTTGCCAAGTCCTAAGTCGTGGCCGATCTAAGTTAAGTCGTAGCCGACTTAATATGAGCCGTGGCCGGTCCACCTGGCCCCCTTCTGGCTTCGCAGGAGTTCACTTGCACAAGTCCTAGGTCGCCTCCGAGTCAACACTACTCCTTCTTAGTAATATGGCATTGGGCTTATACTTAGTGGCTTTAGGTCGTGGACGAGTTAACTTGGTAAGTCGCAGGTCACGGTCCAACTGGTAAGTCCTGGATCGTGTACGAGTTAAGAGGCCACTGTGCCAAGTAGCTGCATTGAACTTACCTTCCTTTGGTTAGGTCGTGACCGAGTTGACATTGGTCATAGGTCGGCCGCGACTTAGGTCGGTAGCTATCTTGGGTCGGCGTTCCTTAAGTCTTAGGTTGGTATACATGCTAGAGCATTGGGTCGGCAACTCTCTTAAGTCGGTATCCCTTTTCGGCCTTAGGTCGGCATTCCTGTTAAGGCAGTTAGGTCGGCAACCAGTTAAGTCGGCAATCTTCCTAGACTGTTAGGTCGGTATCTATGTCGAGTCAGTAGAGTCAGTAGAGTCAGTAGCCTCATTGAAGTGTTAAGTCGGCACACCCTTAGGCCTTAGGTCGGCACCCCCTGTTTAGCCTTAGGTCGGCATGCTTCTAACTGTTAGGTCGGTAAGTCATGGTCGACGCGGAGTTAACATTTGCCCCTCGAAGTATACGCCTGAATGTTAGGTCGTGTGCTTCGATAGTCCTTAACCCGTCCCCTCCTAGGTCGGTAGGTCGTACGCGACCCAACAGTTAGACCGCATCTACCGCTTCAGTTCTCCCTACTGTAAGGTATAAAACATCCATCTTCTTCTTCCTTTTCATTACTCATTCCCTTGCTCGATTCTGCCATTAAAATTTCCCAGAGCTCCCAAAGGCGATTTCACTCTAGTCAATCACTGATAACCTTTGCCATCCATCGCGTAAGTAAACTTGCTTCCCCCTCAATCCAAGACTACCGTTGATTCATGAATTTTGCCAATCAAATTTAAACCGCATCTTTGTACGGTGCTTTATCACGAATCCCGTTATATCTATAGTTGATGATCCTTAGTTAGTTTGATCTAGCTTTAGGCTATCGATGAAATGATGCCGATGGGTTACTGCTTTAGGCGTAGCCAATTTTGATTCGCGTTAGGATTGTAAGGCGTTGGATTCGTGGTGGTTTTGAACCAGTTTATGGGATGATTCGGTAGTATGAACGAGATGAAGGTTTTTTGGTTGAGGGAGTGGCTAACGGGTTAACGGGTTGAGTGGGGCGAGGTATTGATTTAGATGCGACCCGGTGATTTGAAGTGACTTAGCTTTTGGCCGACCCAATCCTTAAATCGTGGCCGTGTTAGCACTTGGGGGAAATCTGCCAACCTATTCTTCTGCCGATCTAAGCCTTATACTGATTTAACCTTGAACCGCAGCCAAGTTAACCCCTAAGTCGTGACCGAGCTAAGCCCTTAAACCGTGATCGAGTTGGCTCTTAAACCGCTGCCGAGTTAACACTTAGGCTTTGGGCATGCTGACTTTTTGAGAGCATAGATCCACTTTGAATTTCTGACTCGAACTGCCAAACTAAGTTGCCTGAATTTTGAACTGCCCCAACTCTAAATTTGCTTGAATCTCATTATATTATTTCACAGATCGCATTAACTTATAAGCTGCTAACCTGCTGAATAATAACAAACAAAGAAAACCAAGGCGAAAATACTGCCATCGACTACCCATGTCAGATGACAGATTAGTCAAGACAAGACAAGCAACTTAATTATATTGCATGAAATGTTTGTGAATCAATCAGTTAAAGTTAAACATTAATGCAAAGTATCAATAATCTGAACTGATTTATCTGCATCAACATCTTACTTGCATATTTAGGCTTAAAACAATAGTCCCTGAATTTCATAACTAACGAATGTTTGCTAGTTTTCATTCCAGTTATATTTGTTCACTGCTTGATTGATTTTACACAACACTTCACACACTTTAGGAAACGTGCACCTTCATGTTTGAATACCCAGTTGTTTATGTAGAATGACTTCCCACCGAGAAGAAGAAGTGGTAACTCCAGAGGAAGAAACTTTTCCGACAGCTGTTCCCATAGAGAATCCTCCGGAGAGAACCCCGACTATTCTAACTTCGAGAGCGTTTGTCCAGCTGCGCACTCAATTTGGCTTTGCTGAAAGTGATGTTCTTCTCCCTGGGCCAAGTGATACTGCTGACAGTCCTCCCTATGGCTTTGTTGCAGTCAATCGCCAAATGTGCTTAAGTGGGGCGATTCCTCCTTTTAACGACTTCCTTCGAACTCTTCTCCTTCGGTTGACAATCTCTCCGTTTCAACTTCATCCCAATGGCTATGCCATCTTGACGGGGTTATGTGTTTTGTTTAGAAGAACCCTTGATCGCCTACCGAGTTTTGAAGAAATTCGTTATCTGTGCTCGTTTGCAAAGAGTAAAGATCATCCTTCCCTCATTATTGTGAGAAGTGCCAGAAACCGCAAGCTCATTTCCGATCTTACTGAAAGCGTTCATGGATTTTTGAACCAGTTTTTCTTTGCCCGCTGTCCCTCAGGCTTTTATGCCATCTGGAGAGTAGGAAGTAAGATTAGTGTTTCTATTTTTTCCGTTTTGAAACTTTTTCGAGATCCGAACTTTCAGTTGCTAATTTCATTCTTTGTTCCTTTCAGCACTTCCTCTCCCCTCTAGAGACCCAATTCACAAGCAAGTTTTTGAGAGGTTGAGTGCCGTGGCCACAGAAGAGAGGAGCATAAAATTTCTGTTGAGGGATGAATTTTTACATCAACATGGGCTTCTACACACTTCTCGCTCTATGCATGCTCATGAAGTTCCAACGGAAGTCCCCGATTCTCCGATAAAGACTCCTGAATCTTCGCTGGTGAAGTGCTCCACTTCTGTCGATGTTGCGGGGCCATCTGGTAAACTTGCCCCGGTTATGGAGGAAGAAGAGCCTCAGGGATCCTCTCACCATTCACAAGAATCTGGTGAAAAGGCTAAGAGACCCAGTCCTGTCAAGCAAAGCAGGGACGATACCTTCGAAGGATTGAGCGACCTCTTCGCTACTTCACAAGAGATCTTCAAAGATGACCCTACTACTGCCGGGATTTCTTCTTCAGTAGTTGAAGCTACTTCCATTTTGCAACAGCCGTCGTCGACTCAAGAGTTGACGTTAACTATTACACCCACAACCACTTCCCAAACAAAGAGTGGTTCGTAGATTAATGCGCGTAGTTTGCACAACACACACACTTAGAATTTCTCATCACTTCTATGCACTTATCTTCTCGTTCTTTAAAGATTTCTAAAGCTTATTATTTTAATTCCAGATTCTCCTATGGGGCGCAGCGGCTCGTACTATGACGATTTCCAACGCTACGGGAGGCGTAGCCAGTATGATTACAGGCGTTACCTTCCTTCTTACAGAGAGTCGGATGAAGAGAGGGCTGCCCGAAAGGCTCATGAGAGGAGGATTGAATAAGAACATCGTGAAAGAAGGGAGAGAGAAGAGCGCCATGATTCTTGGCAAAAAGGCGATGACTCCCACAAGAGAAAATCTCATGACGATCGGGGAAAAGGTCACATGAGTGAAGACTTAAGAAAACGAGCCCGTCACAGTGAAAAGCAGGCCTCTACTACTCCTGAGAAAGTTACTATTCCTGCCTCGCTCGACATTCCTTCTGACTCTCCCGCTCTTGGGAAGTCAGATATTCAAACGATAATTAGCAGGCCCAAATTTCAAGTTGGACCGGGTCCTGCCACTCTGCAGAGCCGATTTCCTCAATGGTGCCTTAAGGGAGTGAGGTTCGACCTAGACTTGGTCCCCATCGACAAGTCTGCCATGTTGCGCAATCTTGACGCCGTCAAACTTGATATCGAGAGGATGTCAAACTGGCAGAAGCTTGTCGATGAGCTTCAAAGAGTTAACCGTGCCAACATAGAGGCCATGCTTACTATGGAAAATAATAAGGCCGAATGGCAAAAGGTCGTTGAGCAACACGACACCGAGATGAGGAACATTGCTTCTTACAATGAGGAGCTCGAAGCAAAAGTCGAGGAATTGAAACATGAGCTTGCTGCTTCCTCTACTTCCTATTCTCAAAAAGAAGAAGTGCTCCTGAAACAAGTGAGAGACGCTCACGCTAGCCAAAGGGATGCCTAAGACAGGCTAGAAGTACAAAAAAGAATCAGTGAAGGCTATGCTACTGATATTGCTGAGCTCCGAAAGAAAAACAACTCCCAGGAGGCGGAGATACAAATGCTTAAGCTTCAGCTTGCCAAAACTGAAAGGGAGCGTGATGAGGCTGTCGCCGGCAGAATCGCAGCTGAAGAATCTCATGAGGCGACTAAAAACAGCATCAGCTCAACATTATTCGACTTCAACTTGCACAGCGTCTTGGGGCGTGGAAGCCTTGCCTTTCTAGGCCCCAAGTATGAAATCACATTGGCTGAAGTTTGGGAGACAGCACTTGATATGCTCGGTGGTAAAGGTGCTGGATATGCTGAATCAGCCCTTGAAGAGCATTATCTTGATGACGAAGCCCGTGCCGCTCTTGCCAAGGGTAAGGAGCAGCTTGCCAGAGCGCGGCCCGGGATGGCGGAAGAAGAGCGTTCTGAAAAAGAAGTACCGCCTACCATCTCCGAACGTCCTCTAGTTTCTCCCGAGGTGGACATTACAGGCCCTAGTGCTCATTTGCCGCCTCCTACAAGAACTGGGGTAATCACCCCTACTGATGAAGAGGCTTTGGAGGACATTGGGGCTCAGAATTATGAGATTGAACTGACAAAGCCAATATCTTTAGGTAATTTCGACATTGGTCCGATTCAGGTGGATTGCCTTCTTATTCCTCAAAAATTTGATGAGCTTCTCGATTACCTCCTGAATCTCGATGAACCCATATCTCCCTTCTTTCGGGAAGATACTAACATTTTCAATTTTTCTTCTTCTGCAGTTGAAACAACAAGTGCCGTGCAGACTTCGCCTTCTCTGGTTATTCCTCCTCTATCTCTTCAGGTGACTCCTCCTTCTGCTTCACAACCTGGGTCACAAGAGGAGAAAATTGAGGCTCTTCATGGTTTGGATGACCCTGTTGCCACGCAGGAGCAAAAATATGAGGGACTCGAAGGAGGCGAGATCTCTCGGGAGCGGACTCCTTCCGACGACGTAGTTTTGTCCGCTCTCGTTACTCCGGGGAGTGAGTCTTCTTCGCAGAGAAGAAAGAAGCTTGGGACATCGAAGAGGAGGGGGAAGAAAATTATCACCACTGAAGAGGAACCGGAAATTGCGCCAGTTGTACCTCCCTCCCCTTCTTCTCTCATGCCTTCAGACCAACCTGGAAGACCCGAAAAGCTAACCACTCGGCCGGGTAAAGGGTCTAAAGGCGGCAAGAAGAAATGAAGAGTTGAGCTTTTTGATTCCTTTTTTGTGTAATGGTCGGATGTTGTGCAGGCACCGGCCCCTGCTTCTTATTTTGAAACCTGTATCTGCAATTGAATAAAATGATTCTTTATTTGTACATACTTCTGTTTGAATTTGAGCATGCATTTATTATTCATTTTTGCACAAGTTTATTTATATGATATTGCAGCGGGCTTATGGTATGTTGTTTGAGTATTACTTTACTGATGCAGCTACACTATTATACCATGTTGCCCCCATACCTTAAGCTTGCTGCAATATTTTATACTTCGAGGGGACTTGCACTCTTATTTGCTAAAGAATAATTATCTTATTCTTTAAAGAAAATTTTTGTAGAGTACAACTTCCTTCGTATAAGTTTCTACGCTTTGTCGTTAGAAGAAATCACTTTTTTCTTTTGCTTATGTGCGTATTTTACCAAGTGAATTCCTCTATGTGGTAAAGCGGACCTCTGAAGGGTACTTTAACTTCTTTTCTTTTTTTTTTCTTTTTTTTTTTAAACGATCATTTTCCATAGTAGGTAAATTACTCTTCCTTTGAAAGTTAAAGTACGCTTTTGATGAGGAATTTTTTTTTTATACAAAGTTGTACCTCTGAGGAGGGATTTTTCACGTTTCAACACTTGGAAGTTTTATTTCAATCTCGGTGAAAGTGTACCTCCAAAGAGTTGTGCCTTTGAAGAAAGCCTTTTCACGTTTCAACACTTGGAAGTTTTATTTCAATCTTGGTGAAACGTGGGCTTCCGAAGAGGTCTTTCTTCTTGATTGTGCCTTCGAAGAGGTCTTTCCTTTGAATTGTGTCCCCGGGAGGGGGTTGTACCTCTAAGGAGGGATTTTTTCACGTTTCAACACTTGGAAGTTTTATTTCAATCTTGGTGAAACGTGTATCCCCAAAGTGTTGTGCCTTCGAAGAAAGCCTTTTCGCGTTTCAACACTTGGAAGTTTTATTTCAATCTTGGTGAAACGTGGGCTTTCAGGAAGGTCTTTATTTTGTTTTTGCATTTCAACTTTGGTGAAGTGAAATTCCGAAGAGCGGTTGTTACACTTCAACTCCTCGCGAAATGTGCCCCCGAAGAGGTCTTTATTTTGTTTGCATTTCAACTCTGGTGAAGCGTAATTCCGAAGAGCGGCTGTTACACTTCAACTCCTGGTGAAATGTGCCCCCGAAGCGGTCTTTATTTTGTTTGCATTTCAACACTGGTGAAGCATAATTCCGAAGAGCGGCTGTTACACTTCAACTCCTGGTGAAATGTGCCCCCGAAGAGGTCTTTATTTTGTTTGCATTTCAACTCTGGTGAAGCGTAATTCCGAAGAGCGGCTGTTACACTTCAACTCCTGGTGAAATGTGCCCCCGAAGAGGTCTTTATTTTGTTTGCATTTCAACTCTGGTGAAGCGTAATTTCGAAGAGCGGCTGTTACACTTCAACTCCTGGTGAAATGTGCCCCAGAGATGGTTTACATTGCCTGGAAGTTACTCTCTCATGGTTGGTGGGTCATGACTCCTCCAATCTTTTTTGTTGAGTAGAGAACTTTCTTTTTTGCGGCATATGTCCCATTTGAGGTCTTTGTCCTCCAAAGAGTTGTGCCTCCGAAGAGGAGCATTTTGCCTCCGAAGAGGGCTTTGGTCTCTGAGGAGAAGCATTCGGTCCCCGTAGAGAAACTTTTTTGCCTTCGAAGAGGGCTTTGGTCCCTGAGGAGAAGCATTCGGTCTCCGTAGAGAAGCATTTTGCCTCCGTAGAGGGCTTTGATCTCTGAGGAGAAGCATTCGGTCTCCGTAGAGAAGCATTTTGCCTCCGTAGAGGGCTTTGTTATCTGAGGAGAAGCATTCGGTCTCCGTAGAGAAGCATTTCGCCTCCGAAGAGGGCTTTGGTCTCTTGAGGAGAAGCATTCGGTCTCCGTAGAGAAGCTTTTCGCCTCCGAAGAGGGCTTTGGTCTCTGAGGAGAAGCATTCGGTCCCCGTAGAGAAGCATTTCGCCTCCGAAGAGGGCTTTGGTCTCTGAGGAGAAGCATTCGGTCTCCGTAGAGAAGCATTTTGCCTCCGTAGAGGGCTTTGATCTCTGAGGAGAAGCATTTGGTCTCCGTAGAGAAGCTTTTCGCCTCCGAAGAGGGCTTTGGTCTCTGAGGAGAAGCATTCGGTCCCCGTAGAGAAGCATTTCGCCTCCGAAGAGGGCTTTGGTCTCTGAGGAGAAGCATTCGGTCTCCGTAGAGAAGCATTTTGCCTCCGTAGAGGGCTTTGATCTCTGAGGAGAAGCATTTGGTCTCCGTAGAGAAGCTTTTCGCCTCCGAAGAGGGCTTTGATCTCTGAGGAGAAGCATTCGGTCTCCGTAGATAAGCTTTTTGCCTCCGAAGAGGGCTTTGGTCTCTGAGGAGAAGCATTCGGTCTCCGTAGAGAAGCTTTTCGCCTCCGAAGAGGGCTTTTCACATTTCATCTCACAAGAGTATGTTGACCGGTTGTGGTGAAATGCGTGCCCCTAAGTAGGGTTATTGTCAGGAAGTTTGGAGTTTCCTTTTCTCGGTTGGATGGATTCTCGGGAGTGTGTCGACCGATAACTCCACGACTTTGTAACGAGAAAGACGCCTTTCTTCGGTGAAGCCCGCTTGAGGCCTTTATCCTCTGAGGAGTTATGCCTTCAAAGAAGGCTTGTGCTTCTGAAATATTCTTTTTGCTGGCAGACGCTTGCTCTCGCATGTCTCTTTGCCGTTGATTCATGTCGACAATCCCCATTGCTTCGCAAGTGTCACCACTTTCAGCTACCAGGCCTCTCCCTTACCCAAAGGAGTATATTTTATAGTTAAGCGAATTGGTGGTGGCAGATTTAGGTTCTTTAACTTGCTGTTTGTTTGTTCAAACATTTGTAGTTAGCTGTATATGATCTGCTTCCATCCACCTTGCTTACTTTCGTTTGAAGTTCTCCTTTTGTAGGATTTGAATATGGGAATTTTGAATGGCCCAGTGCTTGATTGCCGGATGATGTTGCGGATCGCTTGGTCTCGTGACTGGCAAGCTTTGTTTTTATGGCCTGCATTATTAAATCATTTTTTTTTAGTAACACGATTAACGTATTTCATATGCCGAAATAAAACAAAGCAGTTTATAATAGTAGGGAACATAAGAATTATAGTGGTTTAACCGAAACTGGGCCTATATCCACTTTATAGCTTTTGTTATTCGCCTGCCTTGCAATTGCCCTTAACAAGAGAATCACATATTTGTAAATTCTTTGCAATATCTTAGCAAAGTTTTCATGTAAAATATGGATGTAAATGGTTGCTGTTCCAAGTTCTTGGAATTGGTTTTCTTTTGACAGTTGCGAATTTGATTGATTATATTAGTAATTCCTTAGTGCCGTCTTTAAGTGTGCATCATCTTATCCAGTATCCTATTGCTTTGAACTTCCATGTGTTGATATATTCCATATATCACGGCATTTAATTCAGCCCTTGTGACTCCAATACTTGAAGCTGTTTCACTTAGCGTGGGAAGAGCAATGGCATTACCGCAAGTACCTTCAAACCTTAACAACTTCCGTTTCCTTTCTGAAGCCATGGTTTCTGTTAGAATTTTGTTGAACAATGGTTGAAGTTTGCCCCTGAGTTCAATTCTCAGTGAAAGCACCAAAAATGTTAACGCTAAAATGTGAACGCTAACACCCCGGTGTGTAAAGTGTAGTTGTGAAAGCACCACCCGATAGATCGGGAATGAATTACAAGCAAGTAATAGCAGAAAAGCAGTAAACAACAACGATTTTATAGTGGTTCGGCTTAAGGGTATAGCCTACGTCCACTCTAAGTACTTTTATTAATAATCCCGTTACAAACTGATACAATTCTTCTCAAGTACAATACACTTCAAGTTACAAGTGATTTGAAACAAGTCTTAAGCTTCAATGTCGATTAAAGTTCTTAGATTCATGTTGAAGATGTGTGGTTTCTTCGTGAATTTCCTTGAGGTATTCCTCTAATCTTGGAAGCTCTAAGTGTTGATGAAGTTCTCAATGCAGCAAGGTAACGGTGTGTGAAGAGAATGTGCCAAAAGTCCTTTGAATGTTGGAGGTGGTTGCCTATTTATAGAGAGTTCTGAATCTGGAATTTTTGCCAAGTCCTAAGTCGTGGCCGATCTAAGTTAAGTCGTAGCCGACTTAATATGAGCCGTGGCCGGTCCACCTGGCCCCCTTCTGGCTTCGCAGGAGTTCACTTGCACAAGTCCTAGGTCGCCTCCGAGTCAACACTACTCCTTCTTAGTAATATGGCATTGGGCTTATACTTAGTGGCTTTAGGTCGTGGACGAGTTAACTTGGTAAGTCGCAGGTCACGGTCCAACTGGTAAGTCCTGGATCGTGTACGAGTTAAGAGGCCACTGTGCCAAGTAGCTGCATTGAACTTACCTTCCTTTGCTTAGGTCGTGACCGAGTTGACATTGGTCATAGGTCGGCCGCGACTTAGGTCGGTAGCTATCTTGGGTCAGCGTTCCTTAAGTCTTAGGTTGGTATACATGCTAGAGCATTGGGTCGGCACCTCTCTTAAGTCGGTATCCCTTTTCGGCCTTAGGTCGGCATTCCTGTTAAGGCAGTTAGGTCGGCAACCAGTTAAGTCGGCAATCTTCCTAGACTGTTAGGTCGGTATCTATGTTGAGTCAGTAGAGTCAGTAGAGTCAGTAGCCTCATTGAAGTGTTAAGTCGGCACACCCTTAGGCCTTAGGTCGGCACCCCCTGTTGAGCCTTAGGTCGGCATGCTTCTAACTGTTAGGTCGGTAAGTCATGGTCGAGGCGGAGTTAACACACATCATTAGTCATATTATATATTGTTATATTTACGTTGTTATACTATTTATTTATTTACTGTTTATCAACGCAAGTTCCCTGTAGAATAGAAATCGTTACGGGCTAAAATGATGGGCCTGAACGATATTGTTTATTTATTTATTTATTTAATTTGGGATTGCGGGTTTGAAATGATAGAACCCGGTTTTCTTTGTAAATTACGGATTGAAATGATATATTATCCGTACCATTTGACCTAGGGTAGAAAATATCATACAGACCCGTGGTTATATATATATATATATATATATATATATATTTCTGGAAATTTAAGTAATTTATATTTGTTATCTATTATTTTTATTTGAATTGAATAAAATGATTTAGTGATTTTATACAAGTTAAAAATAAATAAATAAATAAATAAATAAATAAATAGGTAAGTTGGAATGTGGAATGTAAATTTATTTTTGGAAATTGATTTTGTAAAGGAATGAAATTCTAGTTAAGTAAATAAAGTATAATAAATTTGATGTAATTGAATTTAAATGGATAAATAAGGTGTTATTTAAATTTCCTATAAATTTAATGGTTAATAAAATAAATACATAAAATAAAATTTTGAATATAACCAAACTTAGGAGAAGTGGAGTTTAGTTCAAGAAAATGGGTAAGTTGAGGAATAAATTGAAAAATAGTTATATTTTGGAATAATAAATCAAATTTAATTAGTAAGTAAATGTTGAATGCGAAGAATAGAAAATTTTGATTTGACTTTAATAAGTGAAGGCTTAAGAAGTTGATATTTATTTATTTGTGAAATTTACCTTATATAAATCATTAATTTTGAGAAATTTAAATGACCATTTTGAAAGTGGAAATATGATTTTTGAGTTAAATCGATTAAATTAAAGTTTAATTATTGATAAATTTATATTAAAGTCAGAAATTTAATTTACGTAAAATTTTGTTGTAAGGGATATTACCGCACTTTGTAAGTACCGTAGTTGATGCAAATGAACAAAAGGCTTAAATTAATTGAAGGCTATTGCAGTACTTGGTAAGTTGTGATTGCAAAATTTAAAACTAAACCTGAATAAATAAAAGGGCTACAGTTGCACTTATTAAGTGTTGCCATTGGATGAAATGAGTTTTTTGAATATTTGATTTGAAAATATAATAACTTTACTTTTGAAAGTTAAAATGAAGTATTTTGATTTAAGTATAGACTATTTTTGAAATTTATAACCATGGGTTATAATAAAGTTTGGTTGTTAAAGAGACCGGGATCGGATATGGGCATACTGTCTGTCGATACCGAAAACCACTTTAACAACCGTGTACGCGATGGAGGTCCCAGAATGAAGTAGGATGGCAGCGACGTTCTATTGAGGTATGTACATGGACCCGACTCCCGTGAGTTGGCATAAGGTGGCTAAAACAGAAGCGATTGACAGACTAAGAAGGTAGCACCTTTTATAGGACGCATTCCTTCGTATGCCATTCTATTACTTTGTGATTGTTTGGTGCGCACCTTTGATTTGGGAGTGTTGTTCGAGGTGGGCGGTAGTAGTAGCTACGCGTTACTACCGGTCCGGATGCGTAATTGGTATATCTACCCTAGCATTGCCTAGTTGTGCCGTGTCACCTATCCTAGCGCGCCTTGTACGAGTTTGGTTTTCTCCCGTAGCCCATGTGGTATGTTCTTGTGGCTTCCCGATCAAGAGGGACAATGATATCGGATGGACTACTGGGACTATTATTCTGTTAAAGGGGAGATTGGGTAACTCATTAAAGCTATTTAAAAGTAAGTTTATTTTAATATAGACACTAACATAATAGCAAAATTATTACTACATAGTAAATAGTTTAACGGATCCTTAGAGGATGGGTAGTCCCAAGCATCCTTTAAGTTACTTGCTGTATATTGCAGTTCACTTGAATTAGCTTACACTGTATAAGTATGTATGTCCTGACTCGAGTGTTTATGTTTTATTTTACGCTCGGGTCAGCCTGAGTATCCGTTCGGACTTCGTTCCTTGAAGCTAGGACTGCTGAAGACCATCTTTACCTAGCTGGTGCCTAATTTCTGTTCAGTTCTTATCTTAGCTTATGAAATCAAGACAATTGAATATTGAGATTTTTGGTGGTTATTCCAAACTATATTTGGTTTTAAAACTATGTAACTTATACTTATTTTGAGACTATGTGATAGTGGCTTCATGAACCACTATGTTATTTTTATTCCGCTGTGAGTATTCTGATTTCTGTGTCTGTGATTATTTATATACCGTATATTCTGAGATTTGCCAAATTTTATTTACAATGCGGTATTTTGAACAATTCAAGTCCGACATGTGCAGATGCGAATGGTTGAAAATAACCGGGTCGTTACAAGAGATATATATGCACTATTGGAATGTCATATCAATGTATAATATTTCTTTTGTAGAAATTACATAATTACTACATTTACAATGACATAAAACATCCCTACTAAAGATTTTTGTTGTAAGTATCCTCGAAATGAGATATCAAACTTTAAAGACAGTAACATAATTAGATGCACCAAATGAAAGTAAGATGCGAAGATAAAACCACTACTTTTGAAGTGTAATATTAGTATACAATTCCCTTTTTTTAAGGGATAAATTATTGTTATTACTTCGAAACTTTTATATGATATTCCTTTAAGGAATATAATGCTTACTTTTAAGGAATTACAATGTAACAAAAATAAAATTCCTACCACATCTCTTCTAAGATGTTGGATTTTGTAATATAAATACAAATCGTTCTCTAAAACATATCTTTAAGAGACTAACATGCACACATGTTCGTGTATATAAATAGCATGGCATATAAATTATCTATTACAGAGAATATTAAAATGTATTTCTATAACTAATAGTGTAACAGTACGGATTTTCGTTGCCGAAAAACCGAATAGTTATGGGTTTTAAAAAGAATTTAAGAAAAGAAGAAGAGAGAAAAAGAAAATAGAGAGAAAAGAAAATAGAAAAATAGAGGGAAAAGAAGATAGACAATTTTTAAAAAACAGAGAATTAGAAAAACAGAGAATTTGAAAAATAGAAGATAGAAGCATTTTAAAAACAGAACGGGAAGAAAGGAAACAAAAAGAACAACATCAGAATCTCACAATTCGCAGCGGAACAACATATAATAATAAATGAATAATCTTTAAACAAAGAACTATATCAGTTATTACATTACATTTCATTTCCTTACATCATATCATATCATCAGAGTGTACAACATCATACAACAATAACAGTGCAGCGGAAAAGAAATACTATATAAACTAGTAATACGCCATGCCATCCAGCTTGCCTCCAGCAACTCCAGAATATCCAGAATATCCTGATAAACCTAACTCTTAACTGCCCGTGTGGAAAATTGGTGGGCACCCAGAGTTTAGGAAGGAAAACAATAAACTCCAAGTCAGTCATGTGACTGGTGTGAGAACTCAAAACAGTTTATTTAACTTTAAAATCAAAATAGAGTAATATTTTTAATCAATTCGCAATGCTTTTAAAAATGAGACTACCATAAGGCCTCCCGCACACACACACAATGCAAACGCAGAATCGGAGGAGATTTCTCCTTATGATAGTCAAAGATGCTTGATACGCATTTAAAATAATATTTGATATTATTACTAGTGCATAGTATAGAGAAAAATCATTTCGAAAATAAAGATATAAATCTTAGCCGACATAGACATTTCGAACTATGCCTACTATAGCTACTATCCAAACAGTGGTGACCACCATAAGTGAATAGCAGGTTCTACAACTAATACCGTACAGGGTTTCGTATTGGGAATTGGATTTCCAACAAATGGTCAGGCCAAGGAACTTCCCATTGCCACTGAGAATGCCTCTGGAAAGACATCCCCGAGAACCAAACCGGATCTCTGCCAACACAAGGCCGGGTTACCCCTAACTGGGTAACTACTGACACGAGCACGCCATTCCCCGGTCCTTTAGGACCTTTTCAACCGAGCGCTCGTAATCAATTCACACAATCATAAAGTGTTTTCAACATGAGTAAGTATCTAGGCTCCATACCATGACACCACCCTTTTCCAGAAGGAAATGGACATACCCTAAGGGGAGCTATAGCAACCCCTAATAACCTTGCCGCATCTTTCCTGTTTTGACCATTTCCGGGGTGTGAGGCTCGACGAATTCACGTCCGCAAAAACATACTTTATACAAAAGCCATGCTTTGGGTCAACAAATGATCAACACAATGATCACCAAGATAGACGATCAAATAAACGATCCTATCACAATAATCAACACAATGATCATTTCAGCAACACTCAGCATATCACATTACCAAATTGGGAATATATCGCTGATAACTTCAACTATATAACCTCTGAGCTCGTACGTCTCAGAGAAGGGTGTTAAGCTAAAGAATAAATTCTTCGCCACCAACAGAAATATATTTGAAAGAAATCGGTTTTATATCTCAACTTGTAATGTCAGACATACAATCCATACAAGTCTGTTCCGGGATCGAACAAAACCGAAGGCACTTACAAAGAAGTCTTGCAATCCGGATATTCACAATCCTGATCGGATTCACCATCACTTATGGAATCTCTATACCAGGTGCGACCCAGTGCAGAGACAATCGATAGGTCATCCTATCGCTCTCGCAAATACCGGTCTTCAACACCGATCTTCAAATGCAATTCACGACGTATCACATATTCGGAATGGGTTATACGACCCCATGGTCCTTTCCCGGTTAACCCGAATAGTGAGCGCTTATTCAAAAATAAGTGTGCATTCAAATTCAATCAATTCACATCAAATACCCATTCAAAGGGAAATACTGATAGTCGGCTATTGAACTATCAATTGATATGCATACATCACCAGATTCCAAATAATTTTCCAAATTATTTATTTTCCAAAATATCTTTACAAGATATAAATTTTCACACTTCAAAAATAAATCAACATTTATTTTCAAACAAATTCCACTTTCACATATATAAATTCCATAATGAATTTATATTTCAAAACATTCGTGCATATACGATTTCAATTATTCATTTTCAATTTATCTTCAAAAAGATAAATTCTCTATATTCACTTCACATTGGAAAACATTTCCTTACTTATTTATTCATAAGTAATTCACAAATCTTATTTATTTTCAACACTTAGAAAATATTCAATATACTTAAATCGAATTAAGTATATATTTCATTCTTTAAGGAAATCATTCACTTATACATATTTATTTGGACCAAAACGAATGTTGCGTAAAACATCGTTACGACGTCCCAAAATCACTAGTATAGGGGTTCGAAATTAAAATAGATATATAAATCCCAATACTATTCAAAACATTTCCTTTCGGAAATCATTTACTATAACAACAGTGTTATAGTCCACTATTTCCTTTTTATTTCTCGAAAACGTCTATTTCAACAATAAATGTTGAAATCTATGGTTTCGAATCACAACACCTTTTAAAACATCGTTAGATCGTTTTAATTCTATTTAAAACATTCACATTCTAAACAATTTCTTTAACGTGTTATTCACTGTTCAAAAACGTGAATAAACTACGTTAACAAACTTCATCATTTCTATTCACTTTAACTTAAAGAATTATTCACTGTCTAAACGTGAATATAACTCCATTTATAAGTTATAACAATTAACTTATCAAAATAAGTTATTTGCGGATTTATAAAACAACGTTTATAAATTCCGTTTCTTTTTATTTATAAAAACTTCCTTTTTATAAATTCCTTTATTAACCTATTTCAGTTTATAACTCAATTATAAACTAAATGTTTATATTATAAGTTAAATACTTATAAAACGATTATTTTATAAAATCGTTCTTTAAACTTCATAATTATAAATCTTATAACTTATAAGATTCATTTATTTAACCAAATCTATTCTTCAATTAACTTCACAAATTTATAAATCTTATATTTATAAATTTCATTTATAACTTCACAGTTTATAATTCTATAAATTTCATTCATTTATGAAATTCATTTTCACTACATTCAAACACTTATAAAAACTCGTTTTATAATGTCTATATTTCAATTTATAAATATCCATTTATAAATCTCTTAATATAAATCAGTTTATATTATTATTCTAAAACGTCTTTAAATTCCTTTATAATTTCATCATTTCGATTTATAAAATAATCAAATTTTATAAATCCTATATTTAAACTTTTATCATATATTCAAAAATCCAATCTAAATTATTTTATAAAATCATTAGTTCATATTTCTCAAAATCGACTTTTAATCGTATTTCTAAAAATCAGCTTTTTAACTATATTTCACAAAAACCATAATTTTTATAACTTTAAAAATTATAACGTTTATTTATTTGAAATGGATCAATTCCAAAAATATTTTATAAACGTATATTTTCAAAAAATCACTTTAAAACCATTTTAAAATCCCAAAATCTGGGTCCAATGATACTACACACCAAATAGTCAATCACGACTAACAACGATATCATATATCGATATGATAATCCATCAAATATCAAAATATCTGAAATAAAATAAATACTGTTGAGGAATCCAGTTGGATCCCTCCAACCTGTTTCCTGCATCCAAAAACATTAGCACAATACCAATTTCGCTCCAGTACGAAATTATCGCGGTATATGTTCTTAATAAATATTATCCGCTTACTAACGGCGTAATAGGGTCTCATCCGCTAAACAAAAAATGCCGGAAATCAACAACTGCAATATATACATATGCCAATATATATATATATTGATATTATATATAATACCAATTTCACTGTTTATGAAATATTCGCGGTATATGTTTATATTAAATAACATCCGCTTACTAACGGCGCATAATGTCTATTTTAACAATCAATAATTTACAGTCATCATTCAAACACGCATTCAAATATTTTAAATCTAACTATTTAAAATAAAATCGAAACCTATTCGATTGAGTGAGAAGTTCTCACCTTGGTATTAATTTCCGTTTTAGCTTTTATTTCGAATAAAATTAAACGCGCGTTTAATTTTACCCGAAATTCTCACTAACTCCAAACGACTCCAAACCAACTCCATCGCGTAGTGCTCGTCCATACGATTCCAACGCAACTGAGTTTGCATTTTTTCGACCTCGTATGAAAAAGTTACGATTTTCTAAAGTTTAAACACGATTTTATAACTTAATTACAACATTATATATATAATTTTTTTATACCAAAGCTATTCCCAGCCGTATGATTCCAAGCTAAGCCATCTCCACCGTTCGTTCCACTCCATCCTCCTTCGTTCCAGGCCGACACCCCCTCCCCTAAAGCCGAACCCAAATAGCAATTTTTAGGGTTACAAATTTCTGCACCATCACTCGACTATATGCGATCATCTCTTCACCAACGAAGCTCCTCCATCCCCTCAACCTTCGGCCAGAACCATGAAGAACTCGGCCCCACGTAACTCGAGAAAAACGAGCACGAACTCGCCACCTTCTCACACGAATTGCCGCCAATCCGTGCAACCAAATTCGATCATAACCGTTGAAGTTGTAGATCTCAAAGCCCTCTACGAGTTTCTAGTTGGAAGTTTGTGAAATTATTGAGTAGATTGGAAGATAAATGGGGAAGAATGCTGGAGATTTTCGGCCGTTCACACCATAGGAGGCGGCGGCTACGTATAGAATTTAGGGTTTAGTTATTTTTAGAGAGAAGGGTGCCTATTTATAGAGAAACCGATCGACACTATTCACCCGGAAATTCCGAACTCCGATTTAGACGCCGTAACCAGCGTTTCTAAGGTTTACCCCGCGTTCCGGACACAATGGAACAGGTTTCGGAAGCTAATTCGGAAGTATGTGCGAGTTATGGCTGAAAACGTTCAATTTGAATTAAACCGATTTAAACCGATTTCTAGGCGTTTTAATTTGTACCGGACAAACGGTAAATCCAATTGACTTGAAATTTGAAACCTTACAATAATATCACATTACGGATCCGATGAAACTGGTTTCGTCGAATTCCGAGACTTTTTGAAAAATTGCTATTTTGACTCGCCAAATTTAAATTAAAAATAAATCGATGCGTTTCGAACTGCCACGATCAAACGATAACTCCGATTGACACGAAAATTGAAATCCGGTAATAACTAACTATTACGGATCCAATGAAACTAGTTTCGTTCAATTCTGAGACTGTTCAAAAATTGGCTATTTTATAGTCGATTATTAAATATTAAAATATTCAATTTTCACAAATTAACTTTTAATTCGATTTTAAAAGTTCTAAAATATTTCTATAATTCCAGTATGATTAAATAAAATTTTACAAATCATTTTCTATCATATTTAACTTAATTTTCAATTATTTCCATAATTTAACGTATTAAATTATCGATTTAATTATCCAATTAAATCCAATAAATCAAAATAAAATTTATTTGACTTATAAATTCACTTATTAATATTTAAAATGAATTAAATATTCAAATTTAAATTAACAAAAATTCTGGGTCGTTACAATCTTTCCCCCTTAAAAGAATTTCGTCCTCGAAATTACAAGTAAGAAAGGTTACAAAATCTATTAATTTTTCCAAAATTCATAGTTAAACTTCTTACAATAACTTTACTAAGCTTTCAAAATCATACTTAGTTATCTTTTCAAAAACAATTACTATTGTTTAACTTTCAACTTCAAAATCAAAGTTAAAGTTTTCAAAATTTTCCAAATTTTCTCAAATTTTTCTAACGCCTTAAATTTTCGGAAAAATTCGCCATAGTCTCCTTTGCGCGGCTCGATCCGAAAAAAAAAATGACAGTATATATATCACAAATATACATCTCATCAAGTAATGAGGCATCCCGAAGGGAAAAAAGTGTAAAAGTGCGATATTTAATCCGAGATATGTACCTTATATTTTATTAGCAAGCATATACGGCTAATATAGCGCTAAAGCGAACTCCAAATGCGAAGCAACGCGATCCGCACCTACTCAACACTTAACAAACAACATGAGAACATGCACATATGCAAATAATCTCAATATACAACATATAGTAACATAATAACTATACATGTCACATAGCAAATGCAACCAAACAACAAATGCAAACATCAACCAACTACCATTCATAATCAAATGAATTTTCATTCATATTCTCATTAATATTCAATGAATTGGTTTTCACTTTAAATCATATTTGATTTATTACATTGGATTTTATCAACATTCATTCTCAATTTTAATTAGTTTGCATTCACTAATTAAATCCAATTCACGTTCAATTCTATTCAAATTTATTTACTTCTAATTTGAATTCAATTTCATAGCTTCCAATTTCATTAACACTTAATGAATTACATACAATCAATCAACAATCATATAACAATCAATGTATATTAATTTCAACCAAATTCCTTCACTTATATTCATTTAATTTGATTTAACACCATCACTTTCAATTGGTTTAATTAAACTGATTTTCATTCAATTATACAACTTCCAATTTCATTAGATTTTAATGAATTAACACTTATATTCATTATTTTATATCAACTTAAATTTTCCATTCAATTGATTCACAATTCAATTCATTTATTCAATTCAATTACCAAAGTTGAATTTCATTTATATAACTCAAGTTCATATATTCATTTAATCCACTTGATTATTTACTTCGATACCAATATCAACTTAATTCAATATCTCTTAAGTTATATTCCATTTAACTTTAAAATTCACTTTTATTTACAACTCATATTAATATAGTTTCACTTCTTATATATATATAAGTTTATTTCACAATTGTAAACACTTTAATTATAATTTCAATTCTCATAATTCTTTTGCTTATACAATTATTCTTTTATTTAGATTATTCAAACAACCTAACAATCAACTTATATACACTTTAATAATTCTGAAAAATTATTCCTTTACATATAAAAATATAATCAAGGCAAAATTATTCCATTTACCCAATTTAAAATCAATATTGTGTCGAATTGTTCTATTCAAGTGTTTAGAAACCCCTTCGGCTCAGTTTCGAGGCTGTGCTGACGAAAGTTCATATGCCACTCAATAAACCAATCATCACAATATAAAACAAATTTTATATTCACTAACAAATACGCTCTCATAGCTATTATTACACTCAAACTCATTCTAGAGTACTGCTGACTCTATCTCTAATGAATTATACCCAAGAGAACCATGGTTGTCGCTTAACCATCAGCTCTGATACCAAATGTAACAGTACGGATTTTCGTTGCCGAAAAACCGAATAGTTATGGGTTTTAAAAAGAATTTAAGAAAAGAAGAAGAGAGAAAAAGAAAATAGAGAGAAAAGAAAATAGAAAAATAGAGGGAAAAGAAGATAGACAATTTTTAAAAAAACAGAGAATTAGAAAAACAGAGAATTTGAAAAATAGAAGATAGAAGCATTTTAAAAACAGAACGGGAAGAAAGGAAACAAAAAGAACAACATCAGAATCTCACAATTCGCAGCGGAACAACATATAATAATAAATGAATAATCTTTAAACAAAGAACTATATCAGTTATTACATTACATTTCATTTCCTTACATCATATCATATCATCAGAGTGTACAACATCATACAACAATAACAGTGCAGCGGAAAAGAAATACTATATAAACTAGTAATACGCCATGCCATCCAGCTTGCCTCCAGCAACTCCAGAATATCCAGAATATCCTGATAAACCTAACTCTTAACTGCCCGTGTGGAAAATTGGTGGGCACCCAGAGTTTAGGAAGGAAAACAATAAACTCCAAGTCAGTCATGTGACTGGTGTGAGAACTCAAAACAGTTTATTTAACTTTAAAATCAAAATAGAGGAATATTTTTAATCAATTCGCAATGCTTTTAAAAATGAGACTACCATAAGGCCTCCCGCACACACACACACAATGCAAACGCAGAATCGGAGGAGATTTCTCCTTATGATAGTCAAAGATGCTTGATACGCATTTAAAATAATATTTGATATTATTACTAGTGCATAGTATAGAGAAAAATCATTTCGAAAATAAAGATATAAATCTTAGCCGACATAGACATTTCGAACTATGCCTACTATAGCTACTATCCAAATAGTGGTGACCACCATAAGTGAATAGCAGGTTCTACAACTAATACCGTACAGGGTTTCGTATTGGGAATTGGATTTCCAACAAATGGTCAGGCCAAGGAACTTCCCATTGCCACTGAGAATGCCTCTGGAAAGACATCCCCGAGAACCAAACCGGATCTCTGCCAACACAAGGCCGGGTTACCACTAACTGGGTAACTACTGACACGAGCACGCCATTCCCCGGTCCTTTAGGACCTTTTCAACCGAGCGCTCGTAATCAATTCACACAATCATAAAGTGTTTTCAACATGAGTAAGTATCTGGGCTCCATACCATGACACCACCCTTTTCCAGAAGGAAATGGACATACCCTAAGGGGAGCTACAGCAACCCCTAATAACCTTGCCGCATCTTTCCTGTTTTGACCATTTCCGGGATGTGAGGCTCGACGAAGTCACGTCCACAAAAACACACTTTGTACAAAAAGCCGTGCTTTGGGTCAACAAATGATCAACACAATGATCACTAAGATAGACGATCAAATAAATGATCCTATCACAATAATCAACACAATGATCATTTCAGCATCACTCAGCATGTCACATTACCAAAATGGGATATATCGCTGATAACTTCAACTATATAACCTTTGAGCTCGTACGTCTCAAAGAAGGGTGTTAAGCAAAGAATAAATTCTCCGCCACCAACAGAAATATATTTGAAAGAAATCAGCTTTATATCTCAACTTGTAATGTCAGACATACAATCCATACAAGTCTGTTCCGGGATCGAACAGAACCGAAGGCACTTACAAAGAAGTCCTTGCAATCCGGATATTCACAATCCTGATCGGATTTTCCATCACTTATGGAATCTCTATACCAGGTGCGACCCAGTGCAGAGACAATCGATAGGTCATCCTATCGCTCTCGCAAATACCGGTCTTCAACACCGATCTTCAAATGCAATTCACGACGTATCACATATTCGGAATGGGTTATACGACCCCATGGTCCTTTCCCGGTTAACCCGAATAGTGAGCGCTTATTCAAAAATAAGTGTGCATTCAAATTCAATCAATTCACATCAAATACCCATTCAAAGGGAAATACTGATAGTCGGCTATTGAACTATCAATTGATATGCATACATCACCAGATTCCAAATAATTTTCCAAATTATTTATTTTCCAAAATATCTTTACAAGATATAAATTTTCACACTTCAAAAATAAATCAACATTTATTTTCAAACAAATTCCACTTTCACATATATAAATTCCATAATGAATTTATATTTCAAAACATTTGTGCATATACGATTTCAATTATTCATTTTCAATTTATCTTCAAAAAGATAAATTCTCTATATTCACTTCACATTGGAAAACATTTCCTTACTTATTTATTCATAAGTAATTCACAAATCTTATTTATTTTCAACACTTAGAAAATATTCAATATACTTAAATCGAATTAAGTATATATTTCATTCTTTAAGGAAATCATTCACTTATACATATTTATTTGGACCAAAACGAATGTTGCGTAAAACATCGTTACAACGTCCCAAAATCACTAGTATAGGGATTCGAAATTAAAATAGATATATAAATCCCAATACTATTCAAAACATTTCCTTTCGGAAATCATTTACTATAACAACAGTGTTATAGTCCACTATTTCCTTTTTATTTCTCGAAAACGTCTATTTCAACAATAAATGTTGAAATCTATGGTTTCGAATCACAACACATTTTAAAACATCGTTAGATCGTTTTAATTCTATTTAAAACATTCACATTCTAAACAATTTCTTTAACGTGTTATTCACTGTTCAAAAACGTGAATAAACTACGTTAACAAACTTCATCATTTCTATTCACTTTAACTTAAAGAATTATTCACTGTCTAAACGTGAATATAACTCCATTTATAAGTTATAACAATTAACTTATCAAAATAAGTTATTTGCGGATTTATAAAACAACGTTTATAAATTCCGTTTCTTTTTATTTATAAAAACTTCCTTTTTATAAATTCCTTTATTAACCTATTTCAGTTTATAACTCAATTGTAAACTAAATGTTTATATTATAAGTTAAATACTTATAAAACGATTATTTTATAAAATCGTTCTTTAAACTTCATAATTATAAATCTTATAACTTATAAGATTCATTTATTTAACCAAATCTATTCTTCAATTAACTTCACAAATTTATAAATCTTATATTTATAAATTTCATTTATAACTTCACAGTTTATAATTCTATAAATTTCATTCATTTATGAAATTCATTTTCACTACATTCAAACACTTATAAAAACTCGTTTTATAATGTCTATATTTCAATTTATAAATATCCATTTATAAATCTCTTAATATAAATCAGTTTATATTATTATTCTAAAACGTCTTTAAATTCCTTTATAATTTCATCATTTCGATTTATAAAATAATCAAATTTTATAAATCCTATATTTAAACTTTTATCATATATTCAAAAATCCAATCTAAATTATTTTATAAAATCATTAGTTCATATTTCTCAAAATCGACTTTTAATCGTATTTCTAAAAATCAGCTTTTTAACTATATTTCACAAAAACCATAATTTTTATAACTTTAAAAATTATAACGTTTATTTATTTGAAATGGATCAATTCCAAAAATATTTTATAAACGTATATTTTCAAAAAATCACTTTAAAACCATTTTAAAATCCCAAAATCTGGGTCCAATGATACTACACACCAAATAGTCAATCACGACTAACAACGATATCATATATCGATATGATAATCCATCAAATATCAAAATATCTGAAATAAAATAAATACTGTTGAGGAATCCAGTTGGATCCCTCCAACCTGTTTCCTGCATCCAAAAACATTAGCACAATACCAATTTCGCTCCAGTACGAAATTATCGCGGTATATGTTCTTAATAAATATTATCCGCTTACTAACGGCGTAATAGGGTCTCATCCGCTAAACAAAAAATGCCGGAAATCAACAACTGCAATATATACATATGCCAATATATATATATTGATATTATATATAATACCAATTTCACTGTTTATGAAATATTCGCGGTATATGTTTATATTAAATAACATCCGCTTACTAACGGCGCATAATGTCTATTTTAACAATCAATAATTTACAGTCATCATTCTAACACGCATTCAAATATTTTAAATCTAACTATTTAAAATAAAATCGAAACCTATTCGATTGAGTGAGAAGTTCTCACCTTGGTTTTAATTTCCGTTTTAGCTTTTATTTCGAATAAAATTAAACGCGCGTTTAATTTTACCCGAAATTCTCACTAACTCCAAACGACTCCAAACCAACTCCATCGCGTAGTGCTCGTCCATACGATTCCAACGCAACTGAGTTTGCATTTTTTCGACCTCGTATGAAAAAGTTACGATTTTCTAAAGTTTAAACACGATTTTATAACTTAATTACAACATTATATATATAATTTTTTTATACCAAAGCTATTCCCAGCCGTATCATTCCAAGCTAAGCCATCTCCACCGTTCGTTCCACTCCATCCTCCTTCGTTCCAGGCCGACACCCCCTCCCCTAAAGCCGAACCCAAATAGCAATTTTTAGGGTTACAAATTTCTGCACCATCACTCGACTATATGCGATCATCTCTTCACCAACGAAGCTCCTCCATCCCCTCAACCTTCGGCCAGAACCATGAAGAACTCGGCCCCACGTAACTCGAGAAAAACGAGCACGAACTCGCCACCTTCTCACACGAATTGCCGCCAATCCGTGTAACCAAATTCGATCACAACCGTTGAAGTTGTAGATCTCAAAGCCCTCTACGAGTTTCTAGTTGGAAGTTTGCGAAATTATTGAGTAGATTGGAAGATAAATGGGGAAGAATGCTGGAGATTTTCGGCCGTTCACACCATAGGAGGCGGCGGCTACGTATAGAATTTAGGGTTTAGTTATTTTTAGAGAGAAGGGTGCCTATTTATAGAGAAACCGATCGACACTATTCACCCGGAAATTCCGAACTCCGATTTAGACGCCGTAACCAGCGTTTCTAAGGTTTACCCCGCGTTCCGGACACAATGGAACAGGTTTCGGAAGCTAATTCGGAAGTATGTGCGAGTTATGGCTGAAAACGTTCAATTTGAATTAAACCGGTTTAAACCGATTTCTAGGCGTTTTAATTTGTACCGGACAAACGGTAAATCCAATTGACTTGAAATTTGAAACCTTACAATAATATCACATTACGGATCCGATGAAACTGGTTTCGTCGAATTCCGAGACTTTTTGAAAAATGGCTATTTTGACTCGCCAAATTTAAATTAAAAATAAATCGATGCGTTTCGAACTGCCACGATCAAACGATAACTCCGATTGACACGAAAATTGAAATCCGGTAATAACTAACTATTACGGATCCAATGAAACTGGTTTCGTTCAATTCTGAGACTGTTCAAAAATTGGCTATTTTACAGTCGATTATTAAATATTAAAATATTCAATTTTCACAAATTAACTTTTAATTCGATTTTAAAAGTTCTAAAATATTTCTATAACTCCAGTATGATTAAATAAAATTTTACAAATCATTTTCTATCATATTTAACTTAATTTTCAATTATTTCCATAATTTAACGTATTAAATTATCGATTTAATTATCCAATTAAATCCAATAAATCAAAATAAAATTTATTTGACTTATAAATTCACTTATTAATATTTAAAATTAATTAAATATTCAAATTTAAATTAATAAAAATTCTGGGTCGTTACAATTAGCCAGCCATATGTATATAGAAGTAATTTTTCAAAACATAGATTTTTTTTATTAGAAAAAAAACAGATCTACTAATTATTTTGTAGTACTTATCAAACTTCAAGTTTGAGCTATCATAGATTTATCAATGAGAAAGCAACAAAGAGAATAATTACACTACAGTTACTCGTTGAAACGAAATTAGACTTTGCATTACGCAAAACTTGTTACTTGATCATGCATATTTTTCCGTAATTGGAAATAAATAATTGGAAAAAATAACTTGAACTGACCACAACATATAAATTGAAATATTACTCAAATTCATACTAAATAATATGCATCACTTTCCAAGAATAAATTAACAGTTACTTTTTCAATCCGGTGATGTTTAAAATATCATGTAACATAATATCTTCAGGATATTTGGTTAATATAATGTAAATGTGAAGACATAAGTTAAGGTATAACTCATTTGGAGATTTTTGTTATCTCTTGAATGCAGCATCATTATCTCATACGATGATTTATTAATTTCCTTTAACTTCTTCAAGAAGTACACCCTTATCATTATGCATAATTTCGATAGAGCTTTGGGCTTCTAATTCATGAACTTTGAGTTCATTAATTTATTATGAACTTCAAGTTCACAAATTTGGTGTAAACTTCTCCCTTTTTTGGAAGCTTGTATATTTTGAAAAATAAAAAAAAACTGATAAAAATTCAAACTTGTAAACTTTATCAGTAAGTTTTTTCATAATCAAGACTTCAAGTCGTGAACTTCGAGTTATACAACTTCTATTAAAATAATTTCTTTTCACTACTTCAGGTTGTTGTCAAAACCTATTTCTATTTCACGATTAAATTTTCTGATCCTCGTTTTTTTAGTTAGAATTGCTAGTTCTTTATTTTGAGGAAACTTTTAATTTACTAATTTATGGAAACTCAACTCTTTATCATTGTAGAACTGCAGGTTCTCAGTTCTTATTTCCTTTTCCTTTTTTGTAAGGAAACATTGGAAGATATTAAGCTTATCATGTAAGCTTTTATTATTGTTCCATTCACTTTAGATGTGCTAAATCAAGCTCAATGTTAGATCTAAACTTAATATGATCTTCTAGATACATATTATTTTTATATTTGTTTCTCCAAGAAACAATAAAATATTTCTTCTGCAAATATAAATCATATATCAAAATAATTTTCAATGCCTTCACTCAAATTTAAATAAAATCAAAAGGTTTTTAAAATTAAAAACTCATTTACATACCATATTTGATTTCTTAAATCCATGTTCAAACTAAATGCAATCAAATTCAATATATTTGCTTGAATCAACAATATCAAATCTTGTCAAGTTCAAACTTGCTTTCCAAAATAAACAAACTCAAACACATAGCATGATATTAAGATCTACAATAAATGAGATCCGAAAAATAGTAACAAAAAAAATTAGATCTGAAATATAATAACTAACAAAATAAGAATGAGATCTCAAAATTTAGATCTATATAAGATCTAAAACTATAAAACTAATATAATAAAATCAAAAAGATTAGGCAATAGATTCAGATCTTAAGAGTTAGATCTTAAATGGAATGAGATCTCAAAAAATAAAATGATTTGGAAGATTAGATCAATCATAACAGAAAAATGACTTACCGTTTTGAGATGTATAACTGGATCTGGAAAAGAATAGATTTGATTTTATAGATTATCACAATTGTAGATCTGTATTTTTTTTGTAGAGATCGTGTAGATAACGTGTTATAAACTAAAAAGAGATAAAGAAGCCTTCAGAAAACAGGAGAGAGGAGAAAATGCTTTTCACACTAATATCAGTTACATAGAGATTGATTGATACAATTACATTATATAGGCTCCTTTATATATAGGCTTTGGAGCATGAGATTGAACATATTCCATGATGTGGGACTAAATAAAAAAACACAAAAGCATAATCATTTTTATATTTACATATATTATCACATGACGAATAAAAATGGTTCGTAACAAGTAATTTTGTAAGGACCCAGAATTTTTATTAATTAAAATTCGAATATTTAATTAATTTTAAATATTAATAAGTGAAATTTATAAGTTGAATAAATTTTATTTCGAATAATTGGAATTTTTATGAATAATTAAATCGATAATTTAATATGTTAAATTACAGAAATAATTGAAAATCGAGTTTAATATGATTGAAAATGATTTGTAAAATTTTATTTTATCATATTGAAGTTAGAATGATGTTATGGAACTTTCAAAATCAAATTAAAAGTTAATTTGTGAAAATTGAATATTTTAATATTAAATCGACTGGTGAAATTAGCCAATTTTCGAATAGTCTCGGAATTGGACGAAACTAGTTCCATTGGATCGTAATAGTTTGTTATTATCGGATTTCAATTTTCGTAGCAATTGGAGTTTTCGTTTGATCGTGGCAGCTCGAAACGCATCGAAATTGTTTTTAATATTTATTTGGCGAGTTAAAATAGCATTTTTTCAAACAGTCTCGGATTTCGACGAAACTAGTTTCATCGGATCCATAATGTTATATTATTGTAAGTTTTCAAATTTCAAGTCAATCGGATTTACCGTTTGTCCGGTGCAAGCTAAAACGCCTAGAAATTTGATTTACCGATTTAATTTTAAATTGAACGTTTATTGCAATAACTCGCACAGATGACTGAATTAGCTTCCAAAACCTATTCCATTGTGTCCGGAACGCGGGTTAAGCCCTAGAAATGCCAGTTACCGCACGTAAATCGGAGTTCGAAAATCCCGGGATGAATAGTATTCGTTTTATTTTCTATAAAAGCATCCACACTTCTCTCATTTGCAAAAGAAAATGTCAAACCCTAAACCTAACAGCAGCCGCCACCCTTAGCAATCAAAGGCCGAAATCTTGTTCTCTTTCTTCCCTCTTTTCTTCAAATCCACGCATCGAATCGAAAAAGTTCCAACTACGAAGTTATAGAGCACATCGTGTTCCACGAGATCAACGGTGGAGATTGAATATGGTGGCTGGATAAGGGAGCTAGGGGTCGTGTTCTTCTGGGTTTTGGGTTCATCGTTCTCGGCTATGGGGAGGCCGAGCTCTACCATATTGCAACCGTAGGCAGCTCTGGTCGAAGTCATTTGAGTGGTACTCCCCGATCATCTTCCTTTTGCTCGAGTTGGTCGTGATAATTCGACTTATGGTGGTGGCTATGGGTTTTGTTTGCTGTGTAATGAACGTAGGGGAGAAGAACATGAAGGAGCGGTGGTGATTGCAGGGAGAAAGATCCAAAGGCTGAGATTGAATTAGGTTTACAAAAAATATAAATAAATGTTGTAATTTTATAATATAAATTCGTGTAACTTCTAAAATTCGTATCTTTTTTCATACGAGGTCGAAAACGCACGAAACCAGTTGCGTTGGAATTGTATGGACGAGCACTACGCTATGGAATTGAATTGGAGTCATTTGGAGTTAGTGAGAATTTTGGGTAAAATTAAACGGACGTTTAATTTTATTCGAAATAAATCGCCAAAATGAAATTGAAATCAAGGTGAGAACTTCTCACTCAATCGAATTGGTTTCGATTTTAATTTTTAAATAGTCATATTTAAAATACTTGAATGCATGTTTGAATGATGATTGTTATCTATTGATTGTTAAAATAGACATTATACACCGTTAGTAAGCGGATGCTATTTAATAAAAACATATACAGTGAATATTTCATAAACAGTGAAATTGGTATTATTTATGTACTTGGAATTGATTTCCCGCAGTATAGAGCGGATGAGACCCTATTGCGCCGCCTATTAAGCGGATAATATTTTAAATCCCATATACCGCTATAATTTCGTACTGGAACGGAATTGGTATTGTGCTAACATCTTCGGATGCAGGAAAACAGGTTGGAGGGATCCAACTGGATTCCTCAACAGTATTTATTTGATTATGGATATTTTGATATTCGTTGATTATCATATCGATATATGATATCGTTGTTGTCGTGATTGACTATTTGGTATGTAGCATCATTGGGCCAAATTTTGGAATTTTAAAAGGATTTTTAAAGTGATTTTTGAAAGTATACGTTTTATAAAATAATTTTGGAATTGATTCGTTTTAAATAAATAAACGTATAATTTTAATGTTATAAAATTTTGATTTTTGAGAAATATAGTTAAAAGTTGATTTTTGAAAATATGGGGTTAATGATTTTATAAAATAGTTTAAATTGGGATTTCTGAATTTATTATAAAAAGTTTAAACATAGGATTTCTAAAATTTGATTATTTATAAATCAAAATGATGAAATTATAAAGGAGTTTAAAGATGTTTAAAAATAATAGTATAAATTGATTTATATAAGAGATTTATAAATTGATATTTATAAATTAAAATATTTGAATTATAAAATGAGTTTTTATAAGTTTTAGAATGAATTGTAAATGAATTTCATAAATGAATGAAATTTATAGGATTATAAACGGTGAAGTTATAAATGGAATTTTATAAGCAGTAGGTTTATAAAATTTGTAAAGTTATTTGAAGAATAAGTTTTGGGTAAACAAATGAATCTTATAGTTATAAGATTTATAATTTGGGAAGTTAAAGGAACGATTTTGCAAACAAATAAATTATAAGCGTTTAACTTATAATATGAACTTTTGGCATATAATTGAGTTATAAATTGAATAGGTTAATAAAGGAGATTTATAAAAGGAAGTTGTTATAAAATAAATAGAAATAGAATTTATAAACATTGTTTTATAAATTCGCAAACGGCTTATTTTGATAAGTAAATTGTTACAACTTATTTATGGAGTTATATTCACGTTTTAGACAGTGAATAATCCTTTAATATAAAATGTATAAAAATGATGAAATTGGTTGACGAAGTATGTTCACGTTTTTAAATGGTGAATAATATGTTAAAGAATGTTTTGGATGTGATGCTTTAAATAGAATTAAAACGATCCAACGATGTTTTAAAAATGTCCTAAGATTCGAAACCATAGATTTCAACATTCATTGTTGAAATAGACGTTTTCGAGAAATAGAAGGAAACGGTGGACTATAACACTGTTGTTATAGTAAATGATTTCCGAAAGGAAATGTTTTGTGTAGTATTGGGATATATATCTATTTCAATTTCGAATCCCTATACTAATGATTTTGGGTTGTCGTAACGATGTTTTACGCAACATTCGTTTTGGCCCAAATAAATATGGTTAAGAGAATGATTTCCTTAAAGAACGAAATATATACTTAATCTCGATTTAAGTATATTGAATATTTTCCAAGTATAGAGAATAAAAAGACTTGTGAATTCCTTATGAATAAATATGTATGGAAATGTCACTACAAGAAAAACCATTTATAGTTGCAAAAATCTGTGGCGTTTTATTGTAAATGCAACAAAAAATAGATTACCAAATAATATAAACGTGGCAAAAAATAATTCACGTTTCCCGCTTCTAAAAAGAGAGTTCGCGCGAACTAAATAAACCTAACCTATCATTTTACTCTCGTACTTAACAAAATTCTCGTCCCTAATTTGCTTTCTTCTTCAGAAAAAAAAATTCCCTTTTAATCGTGTTAAATTTTCATCTCACTCAAGTATCATCGTCAACTCCGTCGTTTCCCCCTTACTCAACATCGAGTCGCGGCAGCCAGCAAATCTAGGTATAATTAGGTATGAATCTTTTAAATCGATTAGGTATATTCAGGTATTAATCTGTTAAATCGACTTTGTGATTCTATTTGGCTTTTATATGAATTTAAATGCATCTTATTTTCGTATTTTTTCCTAAACTATTACTGAAATGGTTGATTTAACCCCAATTGCAATGATCTGTTGGGATATCTGCTTTGATTTCTTTGAGTATATGAATGTTCTGTTGAAGTGGTTCAGTGAATCAATGGTTGCTTGCTGAGAGGAGGTTGAGGTTGCGTGTTTCGGGAATTTGGTAAGTTCAAGTAGCATTGATGGAGGTTGCGGTTTTGTTTGCGATTGGGTATTGGCTGGCTGGATGGTTGAGAGTGGTAAATGTTGGAGCATAAATAGTCTTTTGTGGAGTGGCAGGCACTGGAAATATGTCAGTTGTATGGACGTGAGGTAGTGAAGAGGAGGCGGTTGTTAACCCTAACTCGTTCACAAGTTAAGGCATGTACGACTCAAGGCATGTACGACTCAAGGCATGTACGAGTTAAAGGATACACGAGTCAGCAACTTCCTACGACTTAAAGACCTCTACGAGTTAGCAAGCTTACGAGATAAGCGGCCTACGAGTTAAGGAGTACCCGAGTTAAGCTACTTGCGAGATAAGCCTTTACGAGTTAGCAGATCTACAAATTAGCAAGTGTACGAGTGAAGATCTTCCACGAGTTAATCCTCCACGAGTTAAGCCTCTACGAGTTAATCCTCTGCGAGTTAAGATCTTCTACGAGTTAGCAGGCATACGAGTTAAGAAAAGCTAACGACTTAAGGTCTTTGCGACTTAAGGAAATGGATGGCCTACGACTTAATGATAACTGCAGTTTGTACGACTTAAGACCCTTACGACTTAAGGAAGTTACAGCTTAACGGGTTAAAGCTTGAACGAGTTAACAAGAGTTACGACTTAAAGAGGATACGACCTAAAGACACACCTCTTAGCTCGTCTGCAATTAGTTAAGTCGACTACGACTTACGACATAGAAAGAGTCGTATACGACTTAAGAAAGGAAATTAGCAATTGCAGCCAGATAACTCGTACACGACTTAGAACTTAGGGATGGGTTCAAAAAAGGGGGAACTGCCATAGACTCAGCTCAGTGACTCGGGGACGACTTACCTTAAGTCGAACACGACTTATCTTAAGTCGGCCACGAGTTAGGACATTGCACTTTTTTCGCCCAGAACTCTCTATAAATATGCAACCATCTCCAACATGCAGGGGACTTTTGGGGGGGCTCATTTTCTTCAAGCGCCATTACTCTGCCGAATTCCAGACTACTTCGAAGCTTTTTAGATACAATAAACTTCTAAAGGAACTCCATGAAGGAATCATCCACATTCGCCATGGATTTGAAGATGATTGTCAACACCAAAGCTTGAGCTACTTGTTTTACATATCCTATCACTTGAAGTGTGTTGTAATTGAAAGATCTTGTAAAGGATTGTAATCAAACTAGTGATAAAAAGATTAAAGTGGACGTAGGCTGGATTATAAGCCGAACCACTATAAATACTGTGTCTCTTACTGTTTTTCTGCATACTTTCTGCTTATTTCTGTTCCCCGTACGAACGGGTGGTGCTTTCACAATCACATCTTATACACCAGGGTGTTAGCGTTTAAATTTGAGCGTTAACATTTTGGTGCTTTCACTGAGAATTGAACTCAGGACATCTATCATCATTGCTTCAGAAAGATTTGTAGATAAAGTTTCTTTAAGAACCAGAAGTCTATCCGAAATCATGGCTCCTGGAAGGAAAAGTAAATCTGTGAGATCTGCAAACGTTCAAGAGGGAACCTCCGCTTCCCCAACACCAAATCAAGCTACTCCAACTGTTGGGGTTACGAAAGCAGAGTTGGATGCCGCAATTTTGGGGTTGAACAGACAGATACATGCTCAAAACGTGCAAATGGAAGCCCAGAATGCCCAAAACGCCTTAATCCTGAATAAGTTGAACGATTTGCTCGGGGCAAACCGTCAATCAACAGCTAATGAAAGGAATTTTGCCGGTAATATTCATGAAACTGAAGAAAGGAATGTTTCCGAAAGGGACACTAACCCCGCTGAGCAAATACTTCCTGAGGTTGGCGGATCTAGGGCTCGCAATGATGAAGAATATCTCTCTGGAATGGTTCGCCAAATTATGAAGGAGAGCATGCAAAGAGTCGAAGATGAGAAAGAATGGGGCTTTGCTCCAAGCAAGACTCCATTTACTGAAAAAATTCTAAAGGCTGAATTCCCACGAAAATTTGCTCCTCCAACTATCCCAGCTTATAGGGGGACAAGTGATCCAAACGAATTTCTGTATAAGTATGATTGGCATATGACGGGTGCCCGAGCCTCAGATGAAGTAAAATGCAGATATTTCCCTGTATATTTGGAAGGCGTAGCTCTGCTTTGGTTCACAAAACTACCTGTCCGGTCCATCGATCAGTTTTCAGACCTAACCAGGAAATTTAAAGAGCAATTTAGGCTATATGCTTCAAAGGCAAAGGACATCATGTCGTTATCCGGTTTGGAACAGAATCCGGGGGAAACTATCAAGTCTTTTTTAAATCGCTTTAATATAGCGTTAGCTGAGGTGGATAATGCAGAACCCCGCATGGTCTTGACCTATTTGATGAGGGCCATAGATAAATCTAGTGAGTTTGGAAGATGGTTGAATATGAAGGAACCAAGCTCTCTCGTAAAGTTCTACAAGAAAGCAGACGAGTTCATGCGTCTGGAGAGCCGCCCTGTATCGACAAAAGCAGCATTGGAAAAGGTTGAAGCTAACACCAATGCTCCACGCAAAAATGAGTCTGTGGGACAGAAGAGGGAGAACAACAATGGAAAACAACAGAATAATCAGAAGAAGCATAGATCCTTCAAACCATCAGAATACACACCTTTGTCAGATACTCCAGAACGAATCTACCTGGCTACCAAAGATTCTGTCAATTATCCTAAACCCCCAGTCTTGAGAACCGGGAAAAAAGCTGTGCAAAGTGGAAGGTTCTGTCGCTTCCATAATCAGCCCGGTCATGATACTGATGACTGCCGTCAATTGAAGAATCTAATTGAAGAATTGTTAAGGGAAAATAAACTACAACAATTTGTGAAGAAGAATGATAATAATAATCCTGCTTCGTCGAATCAAGGACAGCAAACTCCTGCTCATCAATCTGGGACTAATGGCAAAGATGCAGGTTTTGAGTCTGGAAGGCCTGTTATCAATATCATTACAGGCGGACCTCACCCAGCGGGCAGAAGCTGGGGTGAGATGGAAAGGTATTCCCGGGCCCTGAAATATGCACCGGAGGAAGAAAGTGTTTTTGTTCTAGAAGACACTACGCCTTTGAAGCAACGAAAGACATTCAATGATGACATTGTATTCAAAACCAGGGATTCCATCGGTATTGAAGCCCCAACCTTGGATCCTTTGGTCATCTCGGCTGGCATTGGGCCAGCCATCGTCAGAAGGATTCTTATCGACAGCGGCGCATCCTGTAATATCCTCTTTAAGAAAACCTTCGACCAGATGAAGATTCCTATGGTTGAAGTGCAGGCATCATTGCAAAAAATTGCTGGCTTCGCAGGGGAGCCAAAGCAACCAGTAGGAACCATTGACCTGCTTGTGGAACTCGGAGAAGGAGAAAGAAAAGTAGTTCGCAAGCAGACTTTTGTGATAGTAGATGAATTTTCTGCTTATAATGCTTTCTTTGGTCGACCTATTCTTGCTACATTCAAAGCTGTCCTTGCCCCATGGTGTCTTACTATTAAATTCCCTACAGACAATGGGGTAGGAGTTATTAAAGGAGACCAGAACGCTGGGCGAGAATGTTATATGACAGAGCTGCGAGAAACAAGGAAGAGAGAAATGGGAAAAGATGCGGCAACCCCAATCCGCATCAAAACACCAACCCTATAGCAACTACAGGGCGGACCCTGCACTGGCGAGCATAGCGGGGCACGAAAAGTGATGGATCCTAGAAAGGCCAGTGCGGGGGAGAGTAGGGTGGTACCAGCAGAAACAACGATACCGGTGCCCGTTGATCTGAAGGACCCAAACAAGGTGCTGAATGTGGGTTCACAACTTAATGTGTCAGTTCAGAATGCCTTGATATCTTTTTTGAAAGCAAACCTGGATGTTTTCGCTTGGACCCATGCCGATATGTGCGGAATATCCCCAGAGGTTGCGGTACATGCTCTGAATATTGACCCAAAATTCACGCCAGTAAAGCAGAAAAGAAGAATCCAAGGTCCAGAAAGGTCGACAGCATTGAAAGAGGAAGTTGACCGGCTCATGGAGAATAATTTCATCAGAGAATCTACCTATCCAAATTGGGTTTCAAATCCAGTGCTGGTTAAGAAAGCCAACGGTAAATGGAGAGTATGCATCGACTTTTCAGATCTAAACAAGGCCTGTCCCAAAGACTGCTTCCCATTACCCAGGATCGATCAACTGGTAGATGGAACAGCGGGTCATGAATTGTTGTCTTTTATGGATGCCTACTCCGGATATAATCAGATCATGATGCATGAGCCAGATCAGGAGGACACAAGCTTTATCACCGATGTCGGTCTTTACTGTTACAGAGTTATGCCCTTTGGGTTGAAGAATGCGGGGGCAACATACCAAAGACTGGTCAATGCTATGTTCAAACCGCAGTTGGGAAAGACTATGGAAGTTTACGTTGATGACATGCTAGTAAAATCTAAGAAAGCAGTGGATCACATCGAACACTTAGCAGAAATGTTCGCAATCCTCCGAAGATACGGAATGAAGCTTAACCCTTTAAAATGTTCTTTCGGGGTAGAATCTGGAAAGTTCTTGGGTTTCATCATGAGCGCTAGGGGCATTGAAGCTAGTCCAGCTCAAATCACTGCTTTAAAAGAAGTTAAAGCTCCTAAAACAAAGAGGGAATTGCAAAGTCTCAATGGAAAAATTGCCGCCTTAAGTCGGTTCATATCCAAAGCTACTGATAAATGCATTCCATTCTTCGACGCTCTAAAGAAAGGAAAGAAAAACTTTGACTGGACTCCCGAATGCCAGAAAGCTTTTGAAGAATTGATTCAACATATGGAAAAGCCTCCAATACTTTCTAGGCCCGGCGATGGCGAGGATCTTCTTATATACTTGGCAGTTTCATCTCATGCTTTAAGTGCAGCGCTGGTACGGGAAGACAAAAGGATTCAACATCCAGTTTACTATATCAGCAAAAGACTCACTGGGGCAGAAATGAATTACTCCAAGTTGAAAAAACTCGCCTATTGTCTATTGATTGCCTCAAGAAAGTTGAGGCAATATTTCCAGGCACATCCTATCAAAGTCCTCACTGATCAACCTTTAAAGCAAGTCTTGTTTCGCCCCGAGACTTCGGGCCGCCTTTTAAAGTGGAATATTGAATTGAGCCAATATGACATCACTTATCATCCTAGAAAAGCGATCAACGGACAAGCTTTGGCAGATTTTATTGCAGAATTTACAGACAAGGGTAACAGCGAGGAAGAAACAATCGAGAACTCCCCAATCCAATGGAAGTTATTTGTAGATGGCGCAAGAAATGATTACTGTTCAGGTGCTGGAATTGTTCTTGAAACTCCTGAAGGCCGGTCATTATGCTATGCGCTAAGATTAGAATTTCCTTCAACAAACAATGAAGCAGAATATGAAGCTCTGATTGCTGGTTTGAAAATTGCTAAAGAACTAAACATTCGAGCGTTACAGATCTTCAGTGATTCTCAGCTTATAGTATGCCAAGTCAAGAAGGAGTTTCAAACGAAAGGAGGAAATCTGCCCGCTTATGTGTCAAAGGCTTGGGAACTTTTATGTGAATTCGACCATTACACGATAAGTCATATTCCTCGAGAAGAAAACATGAAAGCAGATTCTCTCGCAAAATACTCAAGTTCTGGCGAAGCCCAGTCCTTAGGGTTAGTTCCAGTGGAAGTTTTGTCAAATCCAAGCATTGATGAAATGGATATCGATTGGGTTATGAGTATGTCGCAAGAGCAAGAATCATGGATGACTCCAATAACAAAGTATCTACTCAATGGCTCTTTACCAGAAAACTCTAAAGAACGACAAAAGCTACTGAGAAAAGCTTCTCGATATATAATCCAGGATGGTCAATTATACAGACAAGGATTCTCAATGCCACTACTTCGATGTGTATCCAAAGAAGAAGCCAAAATAATCCTATCAGAGGTACATGGAGGAGAATGTGGGGATCATTCAGGTGGTCAAACTTTAGCAAAGAAAATTCTCCGATATGGATATTTTTGGCCAGAAATTAATCGAGATGCTACAGATTACTCTCGAAAATGTGATAGATGTCAAAGATTTGCCAAAATTCCTAGAGCACCTTCTACTGAACTCACACAAATGACCAGTCCGTGGCCGTTTGCAATTTGGGGAATAGATTTGATCGGACCTTTACCAACCGCCAAATCTGGAATCAAATATGCCATTGTTGCTGTAGATTATTTCACTAAATGGGCTGAAGCTGAACCATTGGCAACCATCACCTCCAAAAAGATGATAAATTTTGTGACTAAGAATATCATTTGCAGATACGGTGTGCCTCAAAAGATAATTACAGATAATGGTACTCAATTTGAAAGTGAAGAATTCCAAGATTTTTGTAAACGATTCAAAATCCTGAAAAGCTTCTCAGCAGTAGCTCATCCGCAGGCAAACGGGCAAGTGGAAGCAGTAAATAAAATTATCAAGTCAACCATCAAAAAGCAACTTGAAAGAGCTAAGGGTGGTTGGGTTGATAAGCTACCACTAGCACTATGGGCATATAGAACTACCCACAAAACTGCAACTGGGCATACTCCGTTTTCATTAGCATACGGGTCGGAAGCAATGATTCCGGTAGAAACAGAGATCCCTTCACATAGAAGAATCCACTTCAGTCAAATGGAAAATGAAAAGTTGCAATCTGAAGCACTAGATCTTCTTGATGAGAAAAGAGAAGAAGCAGAACTCAGAGTTGCAGCTCATCAACAAAGAATAGCCAGACATTTCAATTCTAAAGTTCGCCAACGCAGCTTTGAAATCGGAGATCTAGTCCTGAAAAGAATTATGACCGCGACAGGTGTGTTTGGGCCCAATTGGGAAGGACCGTATGTGATAGGTCAGAAGCTTCTTGACGGCACATTCAAACTCACTACTGTTGAAGGAGATCAAATTCCAAGGGCATGGAACAGCAATCATTTGCGTCCATATTTTACTTGAAATTCTTGTTGAAATATTGTAAAAAGAATTGTGAATGTATGATTCTTGTAATTGAAAGCAATTGTAAAACTGATGAAAGTGAATGATGAATGAATATAAAGTGGATGTAGGCCCGGATTTTTGGCCGAACCACTATAAATCTTGTGTTCCTTACTTTTATTACATGTTTGCTTTATTTTCGATATAAAAAGTACATAGAATGTATTGCTAAAATATCGATTTAAATTTTTGCAGACAATGGAAGTAAAACTTGCACATAATAAGACCGAGCAATTCACTCCATCATTCAACAAACAAATTTCAAGTCATAAAAAACCCGAATTCAAATCCTAGATAGGAAATATTTCAATTGAACGGCTAATGATTTCGTAAAAACGAGCCCTTGCTAATAAATTGAGATTGTTTGAACAAACAAACATCCAATTAGGAAGCTAGTGCCCGTTCTCACGAACTTGCCTGTCAATGAAGTATACTTCCTTGGATTAAACCAGCTACTTGCAAAAAGGGGGAAATGACGACTTGGAAAGGAAAAATAGAGGAATTGAAAGGCATAAGCAAGAAGACGAGGAAACAACCAAAATCCATCATCAGCAACACAAATCCTCTTCAGAGGCACAACTCTTCGGAGGATAAAAGGCCTCTAATGGGTCATATGCCACAAAAAAGAAAGTTCTCTACTCAATAAAAAAGATTGGAGGAGTCATGACCCTCCAACCATGAGAGAGCAACTTCCAGGCAATGAAAACCCTCTCTGAGGCACATTTCACCAGGAGTTGAAGTAGTTACTCTTCGGAGTGTCACTTCACCAAAGTTGAAATGCAAATAAAATAAAGACCTCTTCGGAGGCACATTTCACCAGGAGTTGAAGTAGTTACTCTTCGGAGTGTCACTTCACCAAAGTTGAAATGCAAATAAAATAAAGACCTCTTCGGAGGCACATTTCAACAGGAGTCGGAGTAGTTGCTCTTCGGAGTTTCACTTCACCAAAGTTGAAATGCAAACAAAATAAAGACCTCTTCGGGGGCACATTTCACCAAGAGTTGGGGTAGTTACTCTTCAGAGTTTCACTTCACCAAAGTTGAAATGCAAATAAAATAAAGACCTCTTCGGAGGCATATTTCACCAGGAGTTGAAGTGTAACAGCCGCTCTTCGGAATTTCACTTCACCGGAGTTGAAAGACAAGCAAAATAAGGGCCTCTTCGGAGGCACAATCAAGAAGAAAGACCTCTTCGAAAGCCCACGTTTCGCCGAGATTGAAATAAAACTTCCAAGTGTTGAAACGTGGAAAAGCTTTCTAAGGCAAAACTCTTTGGAGGTACACGTTTCGCCGAGATTGAAATAAAACTTCCAAGTGTTGAAACGTAAAAAAATCCCTCCGTAGAGGTACAACTTTCCATATATAAAAAAGAAAAATCCTCATCAGGGGCATGCTTTAACTCACAAAGGAAGAGTAATTTACCTATTTTGGAAAATGATCTTTTTTTTTTAGAAAAAAAAAAAAAAAAAAAAAAAAAAAGGGGGGGGAAGAAGAGAAGAGAAAAGGAGTTAAAGTACCCTTCAGAGGTCCGCTTTGCTACATAAAAGAAATCACTCGGTAAAAAAGAAAATGTACTTAAGCAAAAAAGAAAGAAGTGATTTCTTCAAAGGACAAAGCGCGTAGAAACTCATATGAAGGGGGTTGCACTCTACAAGAATTCTTTTTAAGATAAAAATAAAATAGTTATTCTTTAGCAAATAAGAGTGCAAGTCCCCTTGAGGTATAGAATATTGCAGCATACTTATGGAATGGGGGCAATATAGTATAATTACACACGATATGGTATAACTAAACCAGCAAAAGGTAACGCTCAAGTAACATACCATAAGCTCGCTGCAATATCAAATAAACTCATGCCAAAACGAATAACAAATGTATTCTTTAATTCAAACAAAAGTTTGTACAAACGAGGAATCATTTTATTCAATTACAATGCAGGTACAGGTTTCAAAATAAAGAAAAGCGGGGGCCGGTACCCGCACAATTCTCGGCCAGTACATGCAAAACACAAAAAACTAGAAACTGAAGATCTTCACTTCTTTTTGCTGCCTTTAGACCCTTTACCCGGCCGAATGATCAGCTTATCAGGGCGGTCGGTGGGCATAAGGGAAGTGGGAGAGGAAGGCGCAACCGGTCCAGCTTTCAGCTCCTCTTCAGTGGTGGTGACTATCTTCCCCCTCCTCTTTGGTGTCCCACGCTTCTTTTTTCTTCTTTTTGAGGAAGACTCACTCCCGGGAGTGACAAGTTTAGATAGAACAATCTCGTCAGAGGGAGTTCGCTCTGAAGATGTGTCACCTCCCTCAGGCCTTTCATCTTTCTGCTCTTGTGAAGCAATGGGATCATCCAAGCCGTGAAGAGCCTCTATTTGTTCTTCTTGTGACCCAGGTTGCGAGGCAGAAGGAGGCGCCACTTGAAGAGATGGAGGAAGGATCACCGGGGGAGAAGAAGCTTGAGTTTGGCTCGGTGCTTTCTCTACAAAGGAGAAAAAACTTAAAATATCAGTATCTTTCGAAAAGAGAGGGGATGATGGCTCGTCAAAAGTCGGGAATTCATTGACATTTGAGGAATAATCAAAAGTCGGGAATTCATTGACATTTGAAAAATAATCAAGAAGATCGTCAAGTTCACAAGGAGCGAACGAGCAGTTCACCACTTGGGCTGGTCCGATGTCAAGTTTACCTGGGGCAGTTGGATCTCTGAGACTGATTTCATATCGCTGTGCTTCGTTGCTTTCACCACCTTCATCCCCGCCTTGTGCACTTGTAGTCTCAGTTACTGTCTTAGTTGCAGGCGGAGTATAGGAGCTAGAACCCGTGATGTCAACCACAGGAGAAACTGGAGGTTGGACAGAGGAAGTAAGCGTTAATTCCTTTCCAGAACGTTCCTCTTCCGCCATTCCAGTTCTCATCCTGGCAAGTTGTTCTCGCCCCTTCGCAAGAGCAACGCGAGCTTCCTCATCCAGGTAACGCGCCTCAAAATCTTCATCGCCATACCCGGCGTCTTTAAACATCTTAAGAGAAGCTTCCCACACCTCGGCCAGGGTGATTTCATACTTAGGGCCAAGAAAAGAGAGGCTGCCGCGTCCCAAGACACAGTGTAAATAAAAATCGAATAAAGTCGAATTGATATCGGTTTCCATGGTCTGAGCAGTTTCTTCGGTTGCAATTTTGCCAGCCATGGCCTCATCTCGATCTTTTTCGGTCTGAGCAAGTTGGGCTTTTAGCGCTTCAATCTCCATGTCCCGGGCGCTCAGTTTATTCTGCAACTGGGTGACATCAGTGCGGTGGTTCTCCACAGCTTGTTCTAACCTCTCAGCTTTAGCTTCAGCGTCCCTCTGGCTGGCGTGCGCATCTCGCACTTGTTTTTGCAATACCTCTTCTCTTTGGGTGTAAGTATTAGTAGAAGAGGCAAGATCATCTTTGAGCTGCTTTACTTCAGCTTCGAGTTTTTCATTGTATTCGGCTATCTCCTTCATCTCAGCGTTGTGTTGATCAAGAATCTTCTGCCATTCTGATTTGTCATTTTCCATGGTCAGCATTGCTTCGATGTTAGCCCGATTAACTCTTTGAAGTTCATCAACCAGCTTTTGCCATCCAGACATTCTATCGATATCAAGCTTGACAGCATCGAGATTTCTGTACATAGCTTCTTTGTCAATGGGGACCAAATCAAGGTCGAAGCGTACCCCCCTCAAACACCAGTTCGGGAATCGGCTCTGCAAAGTCGGGGGGCCCCTTTCAACATGGTATGAAGGCCTGTTGAGAAGTGTTTGGATGGCACTTCCTTCAAGAGCAGGAGATTTGGAAGGGATGTCGATAGAAACTGAGGCTCCAGGTCTCTCAGATGTCACGGGCACGTGCTCCTCGCCAAGTTTGGTCCGCTTTCTCGAATCCTCAATATGGCTCTTCCCCCTATCATCGTGCGTTTTACGTTTATGGGAATCATCATCCCTTGGGAAGGATTCATGTCGCGTGCCCGCTCCCTCATGACGTTCTTCATACCTTCTCCTCTCTTCAGCTTTTCGCGCAGCTCTCTGCTCATTGGTCTCTCTGGGATCGGTATAGTATTGCTTGTAATCATAGCTGCCACGCCCTCCATAGCGTCGAAAGTCTTTGTAATAAGAACCGCTGCCGCTGCGCCCCATAGAGGAATCTGAAAAGGCAAAAATAGCAAGTCTTAGAAACTTCCGGAGAAAAGAAGTTAAATGTGAACAAATGCCAAAAAATCCTTAGTTGTGTGTGAAGTGCAAGCTACTCGCGTTGGACTAACGAACCACTCCTCTGTTGGGGGGAAGTGATAGATTTCACTGTTGATGACAATTCTTGAGATGAAGGAGTAAGAGTCTGTTGGAGGGCAGATGTTGCTTCAATCGTCGGAGGTATAGCTTTACCATGAGCAGGGTCTTCTTTAAAGAGCTCTTGGGAAGTAACAATTATGTCGCTTAAATCCCCAAAGACGTCATCACCGGCATGCCCAACTTGATTCCCTCCATCATCTCCTTTGTCAGCACTCTCCCTGGTTTGGGAAAGGGGCTCCTCTTCTTCTTCAATAATGGGAGCAAGTGCGGGCTTTTCGGAGGGTCCCGTATCGTCTCTGGGAGTAGAGCACTTTACTAATAAGGTTTCTGCAGAAATTTCTCCTCGTATGTGCTCTTTAGTGGAGATCGGAAGATCAGGAGTTTTCACCGGAGAGTCAGGAACCTCCGTTGGAGCTTCACGAGGCCGAGTAAAGCGAGAGAGATGGAGGAGTCCGTATTGATGTAGAAGTTCATCGTTTAGCAGAAACTTTATGCTCCTCTCTTCTACCGGCACGGCACTTAATCTTTCAAAAATTTGCTTGAGACTTGGGTCCCTTGCAGGAGGTGGTAGTGCTAAAAACAGAGAAAGAATGAAATTAGCAGCTGAGAGTTCAGATCTCGAGAAAGTTTCAGAACGGAAAAAGTAGAGACAGGAAATCTTACTTCCCACTCTCCAGATGGCATAAAACCCTGGAGGGCAGCGAACGAAGAAAAACTGATTCAAAAATCCGTGAGCGCTTTCGGAGAGATCAGTAATAAGTTTGCGATTTCGAGCGCTTCTTACAACCACAATGGAGGGATGGTCTTTAGTTTTCGTGAATGAGCAAAAATAGCAGATCTTCTCGAAGCTTGGTAACCGATCCAAAACTCTCCTGAATAGAGCACATAACCCCATCAAAATGGCATAGCCATTGGGGTGTAATTGGAATGGAGAGATAGACAACCGAAGCAGAAGCTGTTGGAGAAAGCCGTTAAAAGGAGGAATCGCCCCACTTAAGCACATTTGGCGATTGACTGCAACAAAGCCGTAGGGAGGATTGTCAGCAGTGTCATTTGGCCCCGGAAATAAGGTGTCAGCATCATCAATGCCAAACTGAATGCGCAGTTGGTTAAACACCCGCTGATTCAAAGTTGTGGGTGTTCTCTCCGGAGGGTTGTCTATAGGGATGGCTACTGGAAAGACATCTTCAGCCTGACCCATCGGCTCTTCTTGATGAGAAGTCATTCTACACAAGCAACTGGATGTTCAAATGCGAAGGTGCACGTTTCCTAAAAAGTGTGAAGTGTCGTGCAAAGCTAATAAAATAATAATAATAACAAGTAAAGATAACTGGAATTAAACTGGTTGACGATTGATTGACTATGATAATTTCGGAACTTGTTATTTAAAGCTCAAGCACAATATTAATGCGGGCTGGTCAGTTTCAATTGACTAATCTAGTGCTGCTTTAATATTCCACTTGAAATTGGTAGCACCTCATTCACATGATTTATTTAAGTTAATTATATATCATTAACTAATCTGTCGTTCGATGTGGACAATCAATGACAGTATATTCGTCCCAGTTTTCTGTGAATGTTGTATTAACAGGTTGTTAGCTTGCGAGTCAAAGTAATTTGTAAAAGAAGGCATCAAAGTTCGACAGTTCAACATCACTGCAACAATTCAAGGTTTAAGCAGATCCTAAAAAAAAAACACAAGTGCTAAGTCGTATCGGACTCAAGTACTAAGTCAAAACCGACTCAAGTACTGAGTCGTAACCGACTCAAGGGATGAGTCGTTCCTATCCTCAGCCATCAAACACATCAAGCTGCTTATCCTCTAAGTCCTAAGTCGTAACTCGGGGAACAGGAGAAAGGCTCTGATCCAAAACAACTAGAAATCCTCCAAGTCTTAACCCGGCTATGGCTCATGGAAATCGCTAAGTCACATGGAAGAAGCTGAGTCATATATGAGACGATCCCTTGTTATTTTCAATCAACCTATTCGACCAACTCGCCTCCCTTTCAAATCTCTTAACCTGTTCATCCTTGGCTTCTTCAGCAGCGACAACCTTAACCCGTTACACTATGAATCGCCCCAAAGCGCGAATCACCATAGGCCAAATCAGATGAATTTTAGTTCATCGGTAATCAATTCAAATAGAATTCGCAGGGTTTGAATGGGGCAAACCAAAGATGAAGAACTGAGTACATAAAGTAACAATGGTTAACGGTCGAAGTTTGAAGCAAGATCTCTTACGATTGTTTGATGCTAGAAAGAATCGGAGATGAATCGGGTCGAAATCGCCTCGGAGAGCCTGAAGATGCGTTAATGGCAGAAAGCAGTTTAAAAGGTTAAGTGATGAGAAGAAGGACGACTCAGGCTTTTATATCTGGAAAGGTTGGGATTTGAAACGACATGACCGAGTTATGATAAGTCGAAGCACACGACTTACGATTTAAGCGTGTGCTTCGAGGGGCAAATGTTAACCCTAACTCGTTCACAAGTTAAGGCATGTACGACTCAAGGCATGTACGACTCAAGGCATGTACGAGTTAAAGGATACACGAGTCAGCAACTTCCTACGACTTAAAGACCTCTACGAGTTAGCAAGCTTACGAGATAAGCGGCCTACGAGTTAAGGAGTACCCGAGTTAAGCTACTTGCGAGATAAGCCTTTACGAGTTAGGAGATCTACAAATTAGCAAGTGTACGAGTGAAGATCTTCCACGAGTTAATCCTCCACGAGTTAAGCCTCTACGAGTTAATCCTCTGCGAGTTAAGATCTTCTACGAGTTAGCAGGCATACGAGTTAAGAAAAGCTAACGACTTAAGGTCTTTGCGACTTAAGGAAATGGATGGCCTACGACTTAATGATAACTGCAGTTTGTACGACTTAAGACCCTTACGACTTAAGGAAGTTACAGCTTAACGGGTTAAAGCTTGAACGAGTTAACAAGAGTTACGACTTAAAGAGGATACGACCTAAAGACACACCTCTTAACTCGTCTGCAATTAGTTAAGTCGACTACGACTTACGACATAGAAAGAGTCGTATACGACTTAAGAAAGGAAATTAGCAATTGCAGCCAGATAACTCGTACACGACTTAGAACTTAGGGATGGGTTCAAAAAAGGGGGAACTGCCATAGACTCAGCTCAGTGACTCGGGGACGACTTACCTTAAGTCGAACATGACTTATCTTAAGTCGGCCACGAGTTAGGACATTGCACTTTTTTCGCCCAGAACTCTCTATAAATATGCAACCATCTCCAACATGCAGGGGACTTTTGGGGGGGCTCATTTTCTTCAAGCGCCATTACTCTGCCGAATTCCAGACTACTTCGAAGCTTTTTAGATACAACAAACTTCTAAAGGAACTCCATGAAGGAATCATCCACATTCGCCATGGATTTGAAGATGATTGTCAACACCAAAGCTTGAGCTACTTGTTTTACATATCCTATCACTTGAAGTGTGTTGTAATTGAAAGATCTTGTAAAGGATTGTAATCAAACTAGTGATAAAAAGATTAAAGTGGACGTAGGCTGGATTATAAGCCGAACCACTATAAATACTGTGTCTCTTACTGTTTTTCTGCATACTTTCTGCTTATTTCTGTTCCCCGTACGAACGGGTGGTGCTTTCACAATCACATCTTATACACCAGGGTGTTAGCGTTTAAATTTGAGCGTTAACAGCGGTGAAGTTGACGGTTGGTTTGGTAAGAGGGGGCGAGGCCGGGGGAAGGATGTGAGTATGTGTTTGTAAGGAGTGGTAGAATGTCAGAGGGCAAGTTGATGAATGTTGCGTGAGTCTCTGGTAGTTTGCTGCGGAGGTTGGGTTGTTGATGTTTTGTTGAGTTGTAGTATGAAGTGTGGTTGCGAACAGGTTGCAGGTTGGAGAAATGGGAAGGAGGATGGTATGTGGTTGCTTGGGGTTTGTAGTTGGAGTGGTCACTGTTATAGTGTGTGAATATGGTGCAGTTGGTTGTATCAGTGTAGTAGTCAGTAGGTTGTAGAATGGTTATTGAAGCAGGCTACAGGAATGTAGGCAAGTGGATATTGTCTTTGGTGATATATATGAATGTGGTGTGTATGAGATGAAAGTGGGTATTGTTATAGGCTGGTATGAAACTGTGTTGTCGTGAGGAGTGAAGGAATTTTTTAACAATGGAGTGGGGGAGTGATTGCAGTGTTGAAGTATATTTATGGAAGTGGTTGAATTAAACAATGTTGTGAGAAGTGGTAAAATAGGAGGATTGAGTAGTATGGTGATGAGAGGTTGCTGTGTTTTTTGAAAGTTGCAGCAATGTGTGGCAGCGGAAATGCACCGGCGTTTGTTGGTGATAGGTGGGAGGAAGTTTGGTCAGTGGTGTGTGTGTAATGGTGAAGTGTAGAGATTTGCAAAAGTTTTGTTGAAGTGGAGTGCCTGGAATGTTGTTTGTTGAAGTGGAGCGTTTTTGGATGGATTGACAAAGGAGGGGCAGATAGCTGTAACTGTTATGCAGCAGTTTGGAGGGTTGTGACTTGGTCAGTTATGTGTGGGTAGGAGTGTGGTGTTATGCATGGATTAATTATAAATACACGTAAATCTGAGGTTAAGTGCAAAATATAAGTGTAAAATTTATATTTTTGGAAAAGTATTCTTTGCCTTTGTCTACTAAACCACCATGGTTATATACAGTAGTGCTACAAGTATTGTACTTCAACGTCTAGTTATTTTTTTGATTACAATAGATAACCAATTTATACGTCAAAGATTGGAAACTTATTTGCCTTCAAATGTCGATGATGGAAAAAGGCTGGGTTTTTTTAAACAGGTGATAAAACCATGATTAACTTAATATGTATTTTGAGAATTAGAACATATAATCTAATACTAAAGCTCACTTTTTTTTTTACCTTTTTCATAAAACTAGTATAGAATACCGACAAGGAGCAATGAATTTCGTGCATGCTGCAAAGAGGAATGTAAGAAGTGTAGAAAAAAAGTTATGTCCTTGCAAGGATTGTCAGAATCTTAGTCGTCATGATGACCAAATCATCGTTGAACATTTAATTATAAAAGGAATGGATCCTAAATACATTTACAGTGTATAGTTTAACCATGGTGAAGAGATAAATGTAGAGAATAAAACAAATACGTTTGACGTATATGAACTATTCAAGATGATTCGCTATAAAGATGAAGATTTTTTGAATCAAGATTTTTTTGATGATGATAAAGACGATGTTGATTCTCGAAGAAAAGAGGATGAGTTAGTCAAGAACTTGGAAGATGAAGAAACTCCATTATAAATATTAGATAGTTCTTTTTTTATGATTTTGGTTGTTAAATTCTAGCATCTTTCAACATTTTCAACAAAAAAGTGAGAAATATTCAGCCCTTAGGTACACAAAAATTCCGCATACAACCAGTCGTAGGGGAATGGCTAGAAAGACCGAAGACATGGTAAGTTAATTAACTATAGCATTATTTAACATTATTTTATACCTGTCAGTTTATTAATTTAATGTTATTCTATTTTTAGAAAAAAGAAAGTGTGGATCCATCGTCCATAAGTAGAGCTGATGTGTGGATTAGATCTCACATAAAAAAAACTGGTGAACCAGTGAACATGGAAGCTAGGAATACTATTGTAATTTTTTTTTTAATTTTATTGGTATATTTTTTTTTTGAAACTATGATATTTTTACCATTGTACATTATCTATGTGTATTAATTTATATAGGAGGAGATCAAAAAATATGGTAGCCTATCCCAATCCGTCTCGTCACAGACTGATATTGGAAAAGATGCTCTTGTACATGTACTGGGACAAGATAAACTGGGACGGTTAAGGGCATTGGGTAGGGGTTGCACTTTAACCAAGCTAGCTTTGGCCCAGTCCAAAGATAAACAAGTGTCTCGGTGTTGAGAGGAAATAGCAGAATTGAAGGGAATGATACAGACTCTGATGGACCAGAAGGTAAATTTTTGGAAATTAATTTATATTCGTAAAATATTAATTTATATCCGTGCTTTGCTGCAGGGTAAAGAAAGTTCGAGAAGGAACTCACCTGATTCGGTAAAAATAATATTTATATTACTCAATAAATGAAATTTATATTTTAATTTTTTAATCCAGTAATTGATTTAATTTTTGGTTGATTAATTGTAGAGTGACGACGAAGTATGTTCGCTGTTGAATTGGGATGGAACCTCTGGAGTTGTTGCCCATGGGAGGCTGCCGTCCATGGACCCAGATGACGTTGCCAATGGCATTTGTCTAGGACCAAATGCCGGGAGCGTTGTTATAGATTCAGTGGATGAAGCAGATACTTATTTATGGAGTTCTACACCTGAAATGGCAGTCTTAGCAGACGCTAAGAATAAGGTAGTTGCTTTGGCCATCAGATTGCATCAAGGTCCCGCTGCGAGCACGGTTGAACTGTAGTGCAGCCAGTACGGTAATTTTTTTTCACGTTAAGTATATTAGTGTAATATGCTGCGAGCCTATTGATGTCTAAAATACAGCGAGCACACCCCCATCTGAATAAAAATTTAACACATATTCATTGTTTTTGTATAGCATACTAAAGTCTTGAATTTCACTTCTCATTTTTAGAGTACCAGCATCATCGAAGACACTTGCAAGGTTTACGGTTGGACTGAGGGTGAAGGTGTAATTGCCAAAGGAAGAATCCATGCCACTGATCCAAAATATAATGTTAATGGTATTCCACTCGGTTCGTCTGCTGTTGTGATTTGGGTGGACAAAGTAGTAAGTAAAGATGCTTATTTGTGGCGACCCACATCTGATATGTCGTACATTGGAGATGCAGTTGGTATGAAAATAGCATGGCCAAGATAAAAGTAGAAGCTGATCAAGAAAAACTAGATGAGAGTCGTGATGATACTGAAAATGTTGTGAATTCTCCCATGAAATCCGCACATATGGTCATGAATAAATCGCAAAATGTAAGTATTAATTTTCAAATTTGAAGAAGTTAACTGTGTATGAAAGTTTATTTAATGTGCATGTATACATTGTGCATAATAATCTCTTTTCTTTCAGCCAATTGCAACCATGCAAAAGGATGCCAAATGCCAGTTGATCGATTTGGGTGGAGCAGACGTAGTGGCGGAAGGAAGTATTGCATCAACTGATCCGATAATGATGGTCCATTGTCGTCCACTGGGACGTAATGCTGTAAAAGTTTGGATTGAACTGGTGATAGTTCCAGATGTAGAGATATGGAGACCATTATCGGGTCTGACGTGCATGGATGATTGCTTTGGCGTTCCTATAGCTTGGCCAATGGAAAAAATCATTATTAAGTCAAAATGAAAGGTATATAAATTTTTTTTATATATACATTAGGAATGCTAGCAACTAAAGTGCAGATAGATTTTTGGTAAACTGATAAAAGTACATAAGTAGGGGTGTTATATTCGAATTGTGATTGAATGATTGTGATTGGTGAGGAGTTATGCATGGATTGTGGTGGAATGTTAGTGATGCAATATCATATCTACTTAAGAACTTTCTCTATCATATAAAATATCTCACGCATATTCACTTTAACAGGATTCACTCATTCTTCTTCTGGAATTAATTAAAACCTATTATTGTCATTTTCTAAATTAAAAATAAAATCCAAGAAATTATTATAAATTCTGATATTCGAGCATGTTCATTAAGACACTCTTAGGCTTTTCTGGCACAAGTCCATCTATCGCGTACTAGGTTTTGGGCCCTGTGTCGCGTGCGTAATCTAAGATAAGAAAAACAGTGGAAGGAGACAGAGTTGAACGTGATTTACAGGTAAGTGTTGTCACTCACAAACCAATGGCAAGCTGCTTTTGTTTTGTGTTTTCCCAAGTACTATGGTGTTTGAGAGTGTGTGCATGCTAGCCTGCTAGGTATATGTGTTGCTACTGCCTTGAATTTCTATGTGCATGAAGAGAGTTTGTGTGTGTGTTTTAGTGTTTTGTACTGGTGTGCAAATAGGTGTGTGTTGCCTGGAGTATATGTGTGCTTACGTACGATCTGTGTTTTTGTGTGTACATATGAGCGTGTGTGTTGATTAATTTGTATGTGTGTAACCTATAGGTGCGTGCGCGATTTTGTATATATGCGCTAGTTTGTTTATGAGGTGTGCTTACCCACCTGTGTGTGTGAGTGTGATTGTGTTAAAATTATCATCTGTTTACTCAATATCATACTACTGAGTAAACAGATGATAATTTTAACACAGTATCTAGCACGAATAATTTTATTACGGTACATTAGCATAAAGTAGCGAGAAACTTATAGAAAGTAAATTCCTAGTTATAACTAGAAGTGTTGGATGTGCCATATTATTCACTAATTAATTTTTTATATATATAAACCTTGTCTTAAGCGGTTAACTATCATTTAAGGCCTTGTAACCATGATTAAGCAATGTGTGTTCTGCATTGTGTTGTGTGTGTGCATTCAAATGCTATATGTTTATGCGTGAGTGCATTTGTGTCTATGTGTCTATATATATAGTGTTATGTATTGTAAGAACGGTTGTGTTTGTATTGAATGGATGTTGTGTGTTGTCTTCATATATTTGAGTTTTAGTTTTTTTGTTGTATATCTCACGTGCATAGGGTGTATTATTGTGGTTTTTGGTGTTTTAGACTTGTTTAATTGACTATTACACTGTTACAATACTCTTACTATATCATATCTTGTCCATTTTGTAGAATTGATTTCATTTCTTTTATGCGTAAGTACATCCCTATTTATCTATGCAAGTTTTAGTAATTTATATTTTTAAAATACATATGTCTGTATATTTATTCAGATATTACTTTAGTATAATTGAAGGTGAGGAGTTATGTATGGATTGTGGTGGAATGTTAGTGATGTAGTTTTAAGTTCGGATTTTGTTTTCTCACTCTTTTGTTCTGTTCTTTGTTTACAGGTAGTTCAGGTTTTGAAGACATCATCAATGACAGGTAGTTCAGGTTTTTATGGTGGTTCAGGTTTTGCTCGATACTTTGGTTATTTCAGATGTATATGTACGGTTATGACACTTATGGTAGTTTGGTTATAACACTTATGGTAGTTTGGTTGTGTATGTGTACGGGTAGCTTTTTGTCGACACCTATGTATGTGGATGTATGAATGTCTATGTATCTTATGGATCTTCAATGTGTATATGTATTTTGTAGTTGTTTAATATATTGTGTTCAAAAGTGTATGTGCTTGCGTATTCTGTTATTATATAATTGCATGCTAGATCAGTGGTAAATCTGGAGTAGCAGGTGGAGGGAAACAAACGCTACTGGATATTATTTATTTTGGTAGCGTTAAAATGTCGCTACAAAAGAGTGATTAAAAACTCAAGTACACTTATGCTGGCGTTTATTAGGCGCTACAAAATAGTAATTAAAAACTCAAGCACACTTGTGCTGGCGTTTATTAAGCGCTACAAAAAAGGTATATAACGCCATGAAAAGGTAACGTGGAGGAGAAAACCCTTTCGGTGGCGTTAAACATGTGCTACAAAAAATTTAGATAATGCCATAAAAAAGTATCATGGAGGAAAAAACCTTTTCGGTGGCGGCAAATAGGCGCTACAAAAAAGGAATTCTATGGCGTTATAAAAATGCTATCAAAAAAAAAATTGGTAGCGTTTAAAAAAGTGCAACTAATACTCGAGGATTTTTAGTGGCATGTTTTTTCGTAACGATTATCGAAACGCCACCAAATATACTTAGTGGCGATTTTTGGGCGCTACAAAAAATCAGTTTTCTTGTAGAGAAATTTGTTTAAAAATAAACGTTGATTAGTTTTTGAAGTGAGGGAATGAATTTACGGATTTGGAACGTAAATATAAAGTAAATCATTAAGGATTTATTTAATTGTTTTAAATGAACCATGTTGAAATGAAAGTATTTTCGCATAAGGAAAAGTTTGAAACATGTTTTCAAAAGTGGTAAACGTGAAAAGTGATTTGAAAATTTGTTTTCAAATGGTTGAAGTGTGAAAATTATATATCTTGTAAAGATATTTTTGGGAAATAAATAATTTGGAAGATTATTTCGAATCTGGTGATGTTGTGCATATCCATTGATAGTTCAATAACCGACTATCAATATTTACCTTTGAATGGGCATTTGTTGTGATTTGCTGAATTTGAATGCCACACTTATTTTTAAATTATTGCGCTCGTTATTCGGATTATCCATTTCGAATAGTGATACGACGTAATGGATAATATTGATGACCGGTGTTGAAGACCGGATATTTTTGAAAGCGAAAGGACAACTCGTCGAATGCCTTTGCATCGACTGGTCCCCGGTATAGAGACTCCATATGTGATGGGAAGTCCGGTCGTGATTAGTGAATATCCGGATTGCAAGGACTTCTTTGTAAGTGCCTTCGGTTCTGTTCGATCCCGGAACAGACTTGTATGGATTGTATGTCTGACATTACAATTAAGATATAAAGCTGATTTCTTTCAAATATATTTCTGTTGGTGGCGGAGAATTTATTCTTTTAGCTTAACACCCTTCTCTGAGACGTACGAGCTCAGAGGTTATGTAGTTGAAGGTTTTTAGCAATATATTCCCAATTTGGTAATGTGACATGCTGAGTGTTGCTGTGAAATGATCATTGTTTGATCATTTGTGATTTGATCATTTGTTTGATCACTTATCTTTGTGATCATTTCTATGATCATTTGTTGACCCAAAGCACAGCTTTTGTATAATGCGTGGCTTTGTGGACGAGACTTCGTCGAGCCTCTTATCCCGGAATGGTCAAAACAGGAAAGATGCGGCAAGGTTATGAGGGGTAGCTTCCTTTAGGGTATGTGCATTTCCTTCTGGAAATGGGTGGTATCATGGTATGGAGCCCAGATACTTACTCATGTTGAAACACCTTATTATTTTTGTGTGATGTTGGTTGCGAGCGCTCGGATAAAGGTCCCAAAGGACCGGGGGATGGCATACTCGTGTCAGTTGTTACCTAGTTTGAAAGATAACCCGGCCTGGTGTTGGCAGCGATCCGGTTAGATTCTCGGGGACGTCCTTCCAGAGGCTTTCTCATGTGGCAATGGGAACTTCCTTGGCCTGACCATTTGTTGGAAATCCAAACAAACAATATGATCCTTGTACGGTTTTAGTTGTATAACCTGCTATGGAATGTGGCAGTAACCACCTATTTAACATAGTAGCTATAGTAGGCATACGATAATGGTCGTATGTTTGGCTAAGATTTATATCTTTATTTTCAAAATGAATTTTTCCTACACTATACACTAGTAATAATATAAAATGTTTCTTTTAATGCGTATCAAGCATCTTTGACTATCACAAGGAGAAATCTCCTCCGATTCTGCGTTTGCATTGTGTATGTGTGCGGGAGGCCTTATGGTAGACTCATTTTTAAAAGCATAGTGAATTGACTTTAAAAATATTCCTCTATTTTGATTTTAAAGATAAATAATTTGTTTTGAGCTCTCACACCTGCCACATGACTGACTCGGAGTTTATTGTTTTCCTTCCTAAACTCTGGGTGCCCACCAATTTCCACACGGGCAGTCAAGAGACAGGTTTATCAGTATATTCTGGAATTCAGGAGTTGCTAGAGGAAAGATGGATGGCATGGTGTATCATCTAGTATATAGTATTTCTTTTTCCGCTGCATTGTTTGTTGTTGTTTGTTGTTGTACACTCTGATGATAATGTAATGTAATGTGATGTAACGTAATAACTGATATAGTTCTTTGTTTAAAGATTATCATTTATTTATCATATGTTGTTCCACTGCGATTGTGAGATTCTGATATTTTTCTGTTGATTTCTGTTATTTTCTATCTTCTTATCTCTTCTTCTGTCTGTTTCTTTTTCTTAAAACCCTAAGTGTTCGATTTTCCAGCATTCGATTGCTCGGCAGTTGATACAGTGGACGTATTGATGTCAGTTTTCGGAAGTCGGAGAATCGGGTCCTTACAATGTGGTATCAGAGTATATGGTTAAGCGACAACCATGGCTCTGTTGGATATTACTCATTAGAGATAGAGTCAGTAGTGCTCTAGAATGAGTTGAGTGTAATAATAGATACAAGAGCGTATTTGTTAGTGAATATAAAATTGTTTTATATTGTGATGATTGGTTTATTGAGTGGCATATGAACCTTCGTCAGCACAGTATGCACAACTATGCCGAAGGGGTTTATAAACACTTGAATAGAACAATTCGGCACAATATTGTTTTAAATTGGGTAAATGAAATAATTTTACCTTGAGTATATTTTATATATAAAGGAATAATTTTTCAGAATTATTAAAGTGTATATAAGTTGATAAGAAAATGTAAGAATACATATATAAGTTATTAAAAAGTTGTTTGAATAATCTAAATAAAAGAATAATTGTATAAGCAAATGAATTATAAGAATTGAATTATAATTAAAGTGATTTGTAATTGAGAAATAAACTTATATATATAAGAAGTGAAACTATATGAATATATTTATGAATACGAGTTGTAAATAAAAATGAATTTAAAGTTAAGTGGAAATTTACTTAGAATTGGGAATCTGAATTGATTTATGAGTGGGAATTTAAGTTAAGTAAAACCAAGTGATGAATATGAACTTGAGTTATGTAAATGAAACTCAACTTTAGTGATTGAATTGAATGAATGGATTGAATATATAATCAATTGAATGTAAATTAAATGGACATGAAATAATGAATGTAAGTGTTAATTCATTAAAATCTAATGTTATTAGAAGTTGAATAATTGAATGAAAATAAATTTAATTAAACCAATTGAAAGTGATGGTGTTAAACCAAATTGAATGAATTTAAGAAAAGGAATTTGGTTGTAATGAATATACTTTGGTTGTTATATGGTTGTTAGTTGATTATATATAATTCATTAAGTGTTAATAAAATTGGAAGCTAAAGTAATTGAAATCCAATTGGAAGTTAAGTGAATCTTAAATTGAATTGAATTTGATTTGGGAGTGAACCAACTTGAATATGAATTAGTGAATATAAACTAATTGGAAATGAATGTTAGTAAAAACATCCACTGATAATGAATCAAATGTGATTAAATTGAAAACCCATTTCATTGAATATTGATGAGAATATGAATAAATATTTATTGGTTATGGATGTTAGTTGGTTGATGGTTGAATATATTGCTTTTACTGCATTTGCTATGTTGGCATATATAGTTATTATGTTTCTATATGTTGTATATCGATACTATTTTCCATATACATGTTTCTCATTTGTTTGTTGAGTGTTTAGTAGGTGCGGATCGCGTTTGCTTCGCATTTGGAGCTCGCTTTCACGCTATATTAGCCGTATATGCTTCTAATAAAATATAAGGTACATATCTCGGATTAGATATCGTACCTTTACACTTTTTTCCCTACGGGATGCCTCATCACTTGATGAGATGTATATTTGTGATATATATACTGTCTTTTTGTTTTGGATCGAGCCGCGCAAAGGAGACTATGGCGAATTTTTTCGAAAATTTAAGGTGTTAGAAAAAAATTGAGAAAATTGGAAAATTTTGAAAACTTTAACTTTGATTTTGGAATTGAAAGTTAAACAATAGCAGTTGTTTTAGAAAAAATAACTAAGTATGATTTGAAAACTTAGTAAAGTTATTGTAAGAAATTTAACTATGGATTTTGGGAAAATTAATAGATTATGTAACTTTTCTTACTTGTTAATTTCGAGGACGAAATTCTTTTTAGTGGGGAAGTATGTAACGACCCAGAATTTTTATTAATTAAAATTTGAATATTTTATTAATTTTAAATATTAATTTAGTGAAATTCATAAGTCGAATAAATTTTATTTCGAATAATTGGATTTTTTTTGAATAATTAAATCGATAATTTAATATGTTAAATTACAGAAATAATTGAAAATCGAGTTTAATATGATTGAAAATGATTTGTAAAATTTTATTTTATCATATTGAAGTTATAATGATGTTATAGAACTTTTAAAATCAAATTAAAAGTTAATTTGTGAAAATTGAATATTTTAATATTAAATCGACTAGTGAAATTAGCCAATTTTCGAACAGTCTCAGAATTGGACGAAACAAGTTCCATTGGATCTGTAATAGTTTTTTATTATCGGATTTTAATTTTCGTAGAAATTGGAGTTTTTGTTTGATCGTGGCAGCTCGAAACGCATTGAAATTGTTTTTAATATTTATTTGGCGAGTTAAAATAGCCATTTTTCAAATAGTCTCGGATTTCGATGAAACCAGTTTCATCGGATCCGTAATATGATATTATTGTAAGGTTTCAAATTTCAAGTCAATCGGATCTACCGTTTGCCCGGTGCAAGCTAAAACGTCTAGAAATTTGATTTACCAATTTAATTTTAAATTGAACGTTTATTGCCATAACTCGCACAGATGACCGAATTAGCTTCCGAAACCTATTCCAGTGTGTCTGGAACGCGGGTTAAACCCTAGAAACGCCGGTTACGGCGCGTCAATCGGAGTTCGAAAATCCCGGGATGAATAGTGTTCGTTTTATTTTCTATAAAAGCACCCACACTTCTCTCATTTGCAAAAGAAAATGTCAAACCCTAAACCTAACAGCAGCCGCCACCCTTAGCAGTCAAAGGCCGAAATCTTGTTCTCTTCCTTCCCTCTTTTCTTCAAATCCACGCATCGAATCGAAAAAGTTCCAACTACAAAGTTATAGAGCACATCGAGTTCCACGAGATCAACGATGGAGATTGAATATGGTGGCTGGACGAGGGAGCTAGGGGGTCGCGTTCTTCTGGGTTTTGGGTTCATCGTTCTCGGCTATGGGGAGGCCGAGCTCTACCATATTGCGGCCGTAGGCAGCTTTGGTCGAAGTCGTTTGAGTGGTACTCCCCGATCATCTTCATTTTGCTCGAGTTGGTCGTGATAATTCGACTTATGGTGGCGGCTATGGGTTTTGTTTGCTATGTAATGAACGTAGGGGAGAAGAACATGAAGGAGCAGTGGTGATTGCAGGGAGCAAGATCCAAAGGCTGAGATTGAATAAGGTTTAGAAAAAATATAAATAAATGTTGTAATTTTATAATATAAATTCGTGTAACTTCTAAAATTCGTATCTTTTTCATACAAGGTCGAAAACGCATGAAACCAGTTGTGTTGGAATCGTATGGACGAGCACTACGCTATGGAACTGGATTGGAGTCGTTTGGAGTTAGTGAGAATTTTGGATAAAATTAAACGCACGTTTAATTTTATTCGAAATAAATCGCTAAAATGAAATTGAAATCAAGGTGAGAACTTCTCACTTAATCGAATCAGTTTCGATTTTAATTTTTAAATAGTTATATTTAAAATACTTGAATGCACGTTTGAATGATGATTTTATCTATTGACTATTAAAATAGACATTATACGCCGTTAGTAAGCGGATGTTATTTATTAAAAACATATACCGCGAATATTTCATAAATAGTGAAATTGGTATTATTTATGTACTAGGAATTGATTTCCCGCAGTATATAGCGGATGAGACCCTATTGCGCCGCCTATTAAGCGGATAATATTTTAAATCCCATATACCGCGGTAATTTCGTACTGGAACGGAATTGGTATTGTGCTAACATCTTTGGATGCAGGAAAACACCTTGGAGGGATCCAACTGGATTCCTCAACAGTATTTATTTGATTATGGATATTTTGATATTCGTTGATTATCATATCGATATATGATATCGTTGTTGTCGTGATTGACTATTTGGTATGTAGCATCATTGGGCCAAATTTTAGAATTTTAAAAGGATTTTTAAAGTGATTTTTGAAAGTATACGTTTTATAAAATAATTTTGGAATTGATTCGTTTTAAATAAATAAACGTATAATTTTAATGTTATAAAATTTTGATTTCTGAGAAATATAGTTAAAAGTTGATTTTTGAAAATATAGGGTTAATGATTCTGTAAAATAGTTTAAGTTGGGATTTTTGAATTTATTATAAAAAGTTTAAACATAGGATTTATAAAATTTGATTATTTATGAATCAAAATTATGAAATTATAAAGGAGTTTAAAGATGTTTTAAAATAATAGTATAAATTAATTTATATAAGAGATTTATAAATTGATATTTACAAATTAAAATATTTGAATTATAAAATGAGTTTTTATAAGTGTTAGAATGAATTGTAAATGAATTTCATAAATGAATGAAGTTTATAGGATTATAAACGGTGTAGTTATAAATGGAATTTTATAAGCAGTAGGTTTATAAAATTTGTAAAGTTATTTGAAGAATAAGTTTTGGGTAAATAAATGAATATTATAGTTATAAGATTTATAATTTGGGAAGTTAAAGGAACGATTTTGCAAACAAATAAATTATAAGCATTTAACTTATAATATGAACTTTTGGTATATAATTGAGTTATAAATTGAATAGGTTAATAAAGGAGATTTATAAAAGGAAGTTGTTATAAAATAAATAGAAATAGAATTTATAAACATTGTTTTATAAATTCGAAAACGGCTTATTTTGATAAGTAAATTGTTATAACTTATTTATGGAGTTATATTCACGTTTTAGACAGTGAATAATCCTTTAATATAAAATGTATAAAAATGATGAAATTGGTTGACGAAGTATGTTCACGTTTTTAAATGTTGAATAATATGTTAAAGAAATGTTTTGGATGTGATGTTGTAAATAGAATTAAAATGATCCAACGATGTTTTAAAAATGTGCTAAGATTCGAAACCATAGATTTCAACATTCATTGTTGAAATAGATGTTTTCGAGAAATAGAAGGAAATGGTCGACTATAACACTGTTGTTATAGTAAATGATTTCCGAAAGGAAATGTTTTGTGTAGTATTGGGATTTATATATCTATTTTAATTTCGAATCCCTATACTAGTGATTTTGGGTTGTCGTAACGATGTTTTACGCAACATTCGTTTTGGCCCAAATAAATATGGTTAAGAGAATGAATTCCTTAAAGAACGAAATATATATTTAATCTCGATTTAAGTATATTGAATATTTTCCAAGCATAGAAAATAAAAAGACTTGTGAATTCCTTATGAATAAATAAGTATGGAAATGTTTTCCAATGTGAAATGAAACGTTTTGAGAATTTATCTTTTTGAAGATAAATTGAAAATAAATAATTGAAATCTTGTATTCATAAATATTTTGGAATATAAATTCATTATGGAATTTATAAAATGAAAAGGGGAATTTGTTTAAAAATAAACGTTGATTAGTTTTTGAAGTGAGGGAATGAATTTACGGATTTGGAATGTAACGGCCCACAAATCCGTACCCATTGAGTCAACACTATTCTACAACAATAAACTCAAGTTGCACTGAAATACGAACCGTTTGGGTTAAAGAAGAAGAGGTAGAAGAAGAAGGAACTAAACAATATCAGAATCTCACAGTCGCAGTGGAATAAAATATAATAGTAAATATATAACTTTACACAAAATGAAGTTTATAACTGTTTTATACATCACAACATCATAGTGTCTCACACATCAACCATTACCAATCAGACATACCATACAATCATAGCAGCGGAATATATATATATATATATATATATAGGTACAAATAATACGTCTCGGACTCCAGCTCCTCTCCTGCTCCATAGCATCCTGTATTCTATAATACTCGGTCTGACCCGAGCATTACAGTTAATAACACCCGAGTTAGTCCAGAATACCAGCGTGATAAAATCACACCCAATTGATTATTAAAGTTTCAAAAATCCTTTGAAAACAAAAGCATCGCGTAAGACCACGCCGCAAATAAACATGTCGGGTTTTTACCTTACGATAGCTAAAACAATTTTTATAGAAATCCTCTGATATTATAATAGGGTTTATATACAAATACTTATAAAATAGCCGGAATTGTTACATGATTAAATTCCAGCTACTAGCCACAGAGTGGGTAATACAAACAAAACTCGTACAAGGCTCGTAGGGAGAATGGATTTCCAACTAATGACTAGGCACTGGGTACCATCTGTCACAGTACGGGGCCTAGATCACCGTACCGAGGAGTACGCCCGCTCACCTACAACACAAGGCCGGGACTACCCCTTAATGGATAATCCCGAGTGAGATCACCCCGCGTTTGGGATCAGCAACCGCACCACTAAGCCGAAATAAAAAGGGACATCTAGACTGGAATGACCTCACCCTGCTTGGGTGCTACCCACCTAGCCTTGCTGCATAACCCCTGATTTTCGGTCATTCCCTTTTGATGAGGCTTGAGGCTAAGCGTTACCTTTTTAGAATTTATCTCTTAGAATGCCCATCGTCCACCTGACGATGTTTCGCAAGCATTCATCCATACAAGTCCGTCCCGAGTTCGAACGGAACCGAAGGCACTATTCCTACTACATCCATTTTAGAAATATCCTCAGGATTAGTAGCGAATAGCCCTTGCATTTCACTGCTCCTTCTTCGAATCCAAAATCGTTTACACGAAATGTACAAACCGGATCGAAGTGGTTTTCGAGAAATTAATCTCGACCCCGGTCTCTTCGAAACGATTAGCGCATTTGTCCAATATTGATAGTCAGTTATTTAACTGTCAACTTATATTCACAAACATCCATCAAAAAATAAATAATTTTCCAAATTATTTATTTATCTCAAAATATCTTTACAAGATATTTTTTTCACTTTCCAAACTCCCATGAACAACAATTTTCAAAACTATCTGCCTTTCTCAGAATAAATTCCAAGTATTTCTATTTCCACTAGAGTCACCAAGCACAAACTTAAGATTTTTTTTCAAAATAATCTAAAAACACCTTATTGTAAAATCTATTTAACATTTGGTATAGAAAAAATTACTTTAGTACTTAATTTAAATAATACTCCAGCAATAACTAAAATAGGTTTACTTTATAAATATAACTAGATTTCTTCTTTACAAAAAATACCAAATCATCCTTTAAATAATTATTACGATAATAGATTAACCAAAACACTTATTTGGGATTCACTTTCAATATTTAAATTAAGACTACTTCAATAATTTACTAAAAATACATACCAAATAGACATTGGAAATAATGTTACTTTATAAAATATAAAACTAGGCTTTCACCTTTCAAACAAATACTAAGTCACTATTTATACATATTTATTACGGTAGTAGATTTGAAAAATATTTACTTAGGAATTTAAGATAATAAATTTTCTACAACATGCTTTTAAAACAACATTAAAATCTTATATCTAAAGTTTACTTTGAACGTACTTGGCTATCCAGAGAAATATACCTCTCTTCTCATTCTTCCTAAAAATTCAAAATTTCAAACTCTTGAATCAATTTCCAAATTGATTTCCCATTTACTCCCTTTAAAATTCGAAATCTATTAATTTCAGATTTCATTTCTCAATTATGATTTAAAATACTTTAACTGAAAATTCAAATTTTTAGATTTCTCAATTACTTCCTTATCCTTTTATATAAATTTAAGACTTAAGTTTAAAATAATTCTTTTTTCTTTTAAATTAATACCATATAATTTTACAATTCATTAATTACTACTTATTCAACTCTTTTCCTTTCATACCCGAAGTTATTTATTATCATTTTCATATTACTTCTATTTCTTCTCAACTCATTCTTAATTTACTTAAATTTCCCATGATTATTTTACTTACAAATTCATTTCTTTTATTTTCTTTCCAAAATCCAATCTATATAATTTTTGTAATTCATTGTACCCAAATATATTCAATCAACCCTAACATTCAATATTCCAATATAACTCATCATAGAATATCAATATTCACAGCAGATAATATTAAATAATTTAAATAAACGTTGAGGGATCCAGTTGGATCCCTCCAACCTGTTTTCGCTGCATCCACAGACGTTAGCACAATATAGTACACCAATTACAAAATATCATACAATATCACATCGGTCAATTCAACCATCCAAACAATCATTTAAATTTTATCATTTAAATTTAAATGAAAACTGAGTGAGATTAACTCATCTTTGCTTTCTGTTTCACAAACCATCCCATCTCAACTTGTTTTCCTCGATTTTCAGACCTGCGACTAGCCGACTCCAAACCCTCACTCGAGTTCCTTTCAAGGTCGCGCCGCCTCTACGTCATGCTCGACATCACTTGAACTTCCAATCGAATACGCGTCCATCCGAAATGACGCATCGAACCCCACAGCCCCCGAAACCTTATCACCAACGCGATGCCCTCGCAGCTAAATTCCAAGGCGACCCGAGCTTCCCTCCTGCAGGCGCTCACTCAAATTGAAGACGAACGATTTCCCCCCTCTCTTTTTTCGAAGTCGCGTTTGATATTCTCGAATTGGTTCGAGATAGGAAAACGAGATGAAGCTAAGGATTTCTGGTTTGCGCTCGATTGAGGAGCTCGGCGTTTAACAAAAAAGAGAAAAAGGAAGATCGTGTTTGGGTCCTTAGGTTTGCCATTAATTTGGGTTTCCTCGTTTCTTTCGTGAGTATATATTTTTTTCTTTCTGAAATGTTCGGCTGAAAAGTTTTAAAGAAGAAGGTGGCTTGCAGAAGAATTTTGCAGATTTATAGAGTTTTGAAATGAAAGCTAAAAGTTGTGACGTGAAATAATTTTGGCTGAGTGTTGATACAGCTTTGACCGATAATGAATATATATACTTTCTTTTCAAATCGTTTCGAATAATTATCCCAAGACGTTTATATACCGTGCGCTCACACAATTACTCCGATCGCTACAAAATTTGAAATCCCATAATAAAACAATATTACGGATCCAATGGAACTAGTTTCGTCAGATTCCGAGACTGTGCCTCGGAAGCCTATTTTAAATTCAATTTAAACGATACTACATTTCAAAACTTAACAAACCATCCTTAAATTTGATTTCAACACTTCTATTCTCTTTAGTATTATCAATATAACTTTTGTAAGCCTTCAAATTATTTTTAACACGCTTAAAATTCTAGATTCAACAATTTACCCAACTTCGCTTATTTAGTTTATATTATTTAATTATCAAATAAATAGCGATATTTGTAATTCAAGTTAAGATTGCTCTATTGAATATTTAAAATCAATTAAATATCCAATTTCAAATGCATAAAAATTCCGGGTCGTTACATTCCTTCCCCCTTAAAAGAATTTCGTCCCCGAAATTACTAATTAGGAAGAATGATCCAATCCCCGTTTACTATTTCCCCAAAACCAAACAGTTCAACATCTATCCTACTATCTTTTTATAAAAGACCCATTATCATTCTTATTAACTTCTCAACTCTCCCATAGTTTCAAACTATACTATTTGTTTAACCATTCAAGTTTCAATTTAAAACCAAATTTTGAATTATCAAAATTTTCTCAAAATTTTTCCAACTCTCAAAATTCACAAAAAATTTCGCCAGCGTCTCCTTTGCGCGGCTAGCTCGGTACAACTACAAAATGGCTCTGTGGCCTCTCAAATCGAAAAAGAAAACAAAAGGCCAAGTGGCTCAATCCAAAATCCCAATCCAATTTCATACCAAAATCTAAATACATACCTTTTCACCGGCAACTCATATTTATCTTTTGAAATCAACCCAAATCTCTTTTCCATTTATATTACCTGCATATCCTGTTTAGCACCAATATCCAATCACAATATTCCAAAACATTTTATCCACTTTCTCACAAAATGGCAATATCTATTCATTTCAATATTGACTTAAATTACATTAGTAGTATCAATTTCCATTTAAGTCTTCACAATTCCCTCTTAAGTTTAGTTTAAGCATTTTATATGCTCCTTATATTTATTTTCACCTTACCATTTTAGTTTATATCTATTCAAATTGATTCTTTCATTTCCATACGAATTTAATTTATCTTTAACTCTAATTAATTTTAATTTTTTGTTTGAAACTTTATTTCCCATTAATAACTAATTCATATCATTACCTTAAGTTCGGTTCCTTTACTAATTTATTTTAGTTTTTCAATTTGAATTTGTTTGTCTTTAACAAAATTTTCCAAAAGGTTCAAAAATTTTCTAACTCCCAAAATTTCTGAAAATTTTTGGCAGAGTCTCCTTCGTACGGAGGAGCTTTTGCAATTTGACAAAAAAGATAAATATATATACATCGACCCACACGGTCGGAAAAACCAAAAACAGTTCATATTTCCTATTTTAATTGTGTAGCATACCTTATTTAGCATTTTTAAGCACGTAACTTATTTGTTTAGCCGTTAGCGCAATCAAATCCAGCCACACGACTTCCAGGTACCTGTACTTACTCAATTTAAACATGTAAGTGCCAAATATACGATGTTTATTAACATTTCACTCTATTTAAACAACTACAACACATGAATGTTTAAAAGCAATGTAACAAGACAATGTTATAAGCAACTTTTATAGTTTTTAACACTTACGCACACTTTTCAAGCAATCTACATGCCATTTAATTTAATTTTAATGGTTCACAATACCATTTCTTACCTTCATTTTATTTTAACTTCAAACAAGCTCATATTCAATTCAATCGATTTTAAAATCAATTCTATTTCATTTTTATCAATTCATAGCATCTTAATTACTTCCATTTAACATCAAGTGACAATTTATTCTATGCAATTTGACGAGATCTATGTGAATAAATAAGTATTTATGCTTTATAACCAATTTAAATGGATTTCCACTCAATTTATACTGAATTCTATTCCATTTTTTTAAAATTTATTCACAATCTATATATTCTCAGTTTCATTGCATTTCAATTTTATTAACCAAACTAGTTCATTCACACCCATTAACAATTTAGGTCCATCTTCATTACCAATTAAATTCCCTTTTTATTTTAATTCATTCACGACCATTTATTTAGCTCGACCCACTCCATTTAAATTTCATTTACAATCCATATTTGTTTATTCCAAATTATTTTATTTAGCTCGAAGACAATCCAAGTTATTTTATTCAATAACAATTTCTCAACTTATTTAAACCACATTTCATTTAATACTTATTTATTCCATCATTTATTTATTCAATATAATTAGTTTATCCACATTCACTTAAACCATTCTAATAAACTCGAAACATTCTATTTTCCTTACTGTCCCAAGTTATTTCAATCCCTTAATAATTTAAATGGTTTACAATTATTTATTCTAGAACTTCATTCCATTAAATATTATCGGCAACTCACCGAATTTTATTACAATTAGAATTTATTTTTACTTGATTTAAATCCAATTCACTATTATTAATCTAAATTTTAAGTTGAATTCAATCTAACTCCTTCCATCCTTTAGCTTAAGTTTATTCACTCCAATTTTATACTTAAGCCTATTTTATTTTCAAGTAAATCCCTTCTCTTTTTTTTCCATTTTTTTTCCATTTCCTTTATTCAACTTAATTCTCCCCCATTTAAATCTCATTTTAAATCTGCAATCTCATTTGATTGGTTATTATCAAATTTAACTTTTTAGATTCAACTCATTTAATTGATTACATGACCATTTCCAATTTATTTGCGCTTATTTGGATTTTATTCGCAATTCAAACCATCACTATTTTAATCTACTCTCATTTTTATTCTATACATTTCCAATTATATTTAATTTATTACCACTTCAAGTTAAATTTAAATTAACAACTCAAGTTCTAAATCCACTATCCATTTACCATCAAATTTAATTAACTCACAATTCAACTTCATTCTCAATTACTTTCACTTCATCCACAATTTAAATCGAATTTAATTTATAACTTGAGTTTATTTCCAAACTTCATCATAAACTCACAATTCAACTTCTGCTTAACTGTATTGAACTCCATTTACACATTTCATTAACTAATTTAATATCAATTAGTTTTTCCACAACTTATAATCCAGAACATGATTTTAACCTCAAAATCTCTTCATTTAACTTTTCTTAGGTTCAAATTTATTTTATAATTCAAGTTTGATCTTCATTTTATTTTTCAATTCATTAACAATATTTATTTTTGGGTTTTCTATCTCACCTTCAAATTTAACAAGTCACAACTTATTCTTTACACAATCCCATTCATCCAAGGCTTAAATATATTCATCTTTTATTTTTAACTCAAGCCTTATGCTTATTTACAACCCAAACATATTTTATTTTAAGGATTTTTAATTCTTTTACACATTATTCTTTTATTTCAATTCCAATCCTTATTCCGCTTATTTTCCATTTATTCAGGTAAGAATCTAACTCCATCGAATAATTCAATTGAATTCTTATTCCAATCCAATTCTATCTTAACTCAATTTTATTTAATTCAATTCGACTGCAACTAAATTCGAATACAACTGGATATTATTTTTTAGCCTAATTAATTAATTAATTTCAATCCAGTTAAATTTTTATTTTCCAATCCAAGTTAAATTCCATTTTTAACTTTTCCCTTTAAATTTAAATTCCAACATCCAAAGCTTATATTTCCTTCCTGATTTAAAAAAATCATCTCAATTTATAAGCTTATAACCAATCTCATCAGGATTTTTAAAACACCCGGCATTTGGTTTCAAACCATTTAAAATATCCAACATCACAAATCACATTTCTCAAAGGCCAAACCAGTCCTGGTTTTATTCCCAACAAATTTCCTTTGAAATTTCAAAAATAAACAGGTTTTCCTGAACAAATCACTTTGGTAGCAATTCATTACTTAGAAACTCGAAAATGAACATCGATGATGCTGCAGTCATCACCGAAGTTATTTTCCAGTGACCGAAGTGAATTCAATGCTAAATCTCTTCCCAAAATTTATTTAAAACAATTTTCCTTTTAGAAATACTCTAAAAACAACAATGCTATTATTTATTTTCAAAATACTTCCAAAATATCCGGGGTTTAAAGTTTCAAATTCTGTTTTAATTCAAATCTTAACTATAATGCATTTGTATAATTTATGCTTATACAAATTCCCAATTAATTATATTTCAATTTATAATTTACATCTATAATTCATATTTATAAATTTCATTCTATAATGAATTTATTCCCTTAAATTTTAGTTATATTTGAATTTCTAGTTAAATTTTCACTTAACAATGATAATACTATAATATTATCATTTCTAACATCCAAGGAACCATATATTGGCTACATCGTTTTCAAAAACTATTCTTTATATCAAGATATGTTTTTGGGTAAAATTATTTCATTTACCCATATTTAAAACAATACCGTGTCGATTGCTCTATTCAAGTGTTTAGAAACCCCTTCAATACAGTTGCGCAGACTGTGTCGACGAAGGTTCATATGCCACTCAATAAATCAATCAACACAATATTAAAACAATATATATTCACAAACAAATACGCGTGTAACGACCCAGAATTTTTAGAAATTAAAATTTGAATATTTAATTAAGTATAAATATTAATAAGTGAATTTATAAGTCAAATAAATTTTTATTTGAATTATTGGATTTAATTGGATAATTTAATCGATAATTTAATATGTTAAATTATGGAAATAATTGAAAATTGGGTTAAATATGATTGAAAATGATTTGTAAAATTTTATTTTATCATATGGGAGTTAGAAAGATATTTTAGAACTTTTAAAATCGAATTAAAAGTTAAATTGTGAAAATTGAATATTTTAATATTTAATTATCGACTAGTGAAAATAGTCAATTTTTGAACAGTTTCAGAATTGAACGAAACTAGTTCCATTGGATCCGTAATAGTTAGTTATTACCGGATTTCAAATTTCGTGTCAAACAGAGTTATCGTTTGATCGTGGCAGCTCGAAACGCATTGATTTATTTTTAATTTAAATTTGGCGAGTGAAAATAGTCATTTTTCAAAAGGTCTCGGATATCGACGAAACCAGTTTCATCGGATCCGTAATGTGATATTATTGCAAGGTTTCAAATTTCAAGTCAATTGGATTTACCGTTTGTCCGGTACGAATTAAAACGCCTAGAAATCGATTTAAATCGGTTTAATTTAAATTGAGCGTTTACAGCCATAAATCGCACATACTTCCGAATTAGCTTCCGAAACCCATTCCATTGTGTCCGGAACGCGGGATAAACCCTAGGTACGTCAGTTTCGGCGCCTAAATCGGAGTTCGGAATTTCCGGATGAATAGTGTTCGAATTTTTCTCTATAAATACACACCCTACCCTTCATTTATAAAAAAAATAAAAACCTAAAACTCAAACCCTAGCCGGCCCTAACCCATGAACGGCTGAAGTATTCCCAACTTCTTCTCCTCTTTTCTCTTCATCCATCAACATTTACAAGAATCTTTCAACTAGAAAGATGTAGAGCACATCAAGATCTACAATATCAACGGTCATGATCTGAAAAGACTTCACGGATTGGCGGCAAATCATGGTGGAAGAGGGCCGGTTGCGCACGCAATTCCAGGCGCAGATGAGGGCCGAGTGTCAAGAAATGGTGGCCGAAGGTCGAGCGTGTGAAGGGCTTCAAAATGGCATCGTTTGATCAACGTGAAAACGCTTGTAGTAGTTGCGTGTATTAGGGTTTTGGATGGGAGATGGGTTCGGCTTTGTTGCTGTAGAAATGTTGCGTGGTGAAGGAGATGAAGGGGAACGGCTATGATGTGGGAGATGAGGGTTTGAACGGTGGGTATTGCAGTAGGTTTAAAATATATATAGTTTGTTGTAAATAATTTATATAAAATCGTGTACGATCTTTAAAAATTCGTAACTTTTTCATACGAGGTCGAAAAAATGCGAAACCAGTTGCGTTGGAATCGTATGCACGAGCACTACGCGATTGAGTTGGTTTGGAGTAGTTTGGAGTTAGTGAGAATTTTGGGTAAAATGAAACGTCCGTTTAATTTTATTCGAAATAAATCGCTAAAATGGAATTTAAAATCAAGGTGAGAACTTCTCACTCAATCGAATCAGTTTCGATTTTATTTTAAATAGTTAGATTTAAAATATTTGAATGCATGTTTGAATGATGATTGATATATATTGATTGTTAAAATAGACATTATACGCCGTTAGTAAGCGGATGTTATTTAATAAAAACATATACCGCGAATATTTCATAAACAGTGAAATTGGTATTATATATAATAGCAATATATATATATTGGCATATATATATATTGGAGTTGTTGATTCCCCTCATTTTTTTTAGCGGATGAGACCCTATTGCGCCATTATTAAGCGGATAATATTTAATAAGAACATATACCGCGATAATTTCATACTGGAGCGAAATTGGTATTGTGCTAATGTTTGTGGATGCAGGAAAACAGGTTGGAGGGATCCAACTGGATTCCTCAACAGTATTTATTTGATTTCAGATATTTTGATATTTGATGGATTATCATATTGATATATGATGTCGTTGTTGTCGTGATTGACTATTTGATATGTAGCATCATTGGACAAAATTTTGGAATTTTAAAATAATTTATAAAGTGATTTTTGAAAATATACTATATGTTTGGAATTGGATCTATTTTTAATAAATAAACGTTATAATTTTAAAGTTATAAAAATTATGATTTTTGAGAAATATAGTTAGAAAAACTGATTTTTGAGAATATGATGCTAATGATTTTATAAAATAGGTTTATCGGGATTTTAGAATTTATTGTGAAAAGTTTAAATATAAGATTTATAAAATTTAATTATTTTATGAATCAAAATGGTGAAATAATAAAGGAGATTAAAGAAGTTTTAAAAGAATAATATAAATTGAATTATACTAAGAGATTTATAAATGGATATTTATAAATTGAAATATGGACATTATAAAACGAGTTTTTATAAGTGTTTGAATGAAGTGAAAATAGATTGCATAAGTGAATGGAATTTATAGAATTTTAAACAGTGAAGTTATAAATGAAATTTTATAAACAGTAGGTTTATAAAATTTATAAAGTTATTAAAAGAATGGTTTTGGATAAATAATTGAATCTTATAAGTTATAAGATTTATAATTATGAAGTTCAAAGGAACGATTTTTGTGAACGAACAAATTTTAAGTATTTAACTTATAATATGAACCTTTAGTTTATAATTGAGTTATAAATCGAATAGGTTAATAAAGGATTTTATAAAAGGAAGTTGTTATAAAATAAATAGAAAGGAATTTATAAACATTGTTTTATAAATTCGCAAATGACTTATTTTGATAAGTAAATTGCTGAAACCTATTAATGGAATTATATTCACGTTTTTGAACTGTGAATAATCCTTTGAAATAAAATGAATAAAAGGATGAAATTTGTTAAAAAAGAATATTCACGTTTTTGAATAGTGAATAATATGTTAAAGAAAATGTTTGAATGAGATGTTTAAATTGAATTAAAACGATCAAACGATGTTTTAAAATGTGTTGAGATTCGAAACCATAGATTTCAACATTGATTGTTGAAATAGACGTTTTCGAGAAATAAAAGGAAATGGTGGACTATAACACTGTTGTTATAGTAAATGATTTCCGAAAGGAAATGTTTTGTATAGTATTGGAATTTATATATCTATTTTAATTTCGAATCCCTATACTAGTGATTTTGGGTTGTCGTAACGATGTCTTACGCAACATTCGTTTCGGTCCAAATGAATATGTTTATGAGAATGATTTCCTTAAAGAATGAAATATATACTTAATCTCGATTTAAGTATATTGAATATTTTCCAAGTGTTGAAAATAAATAGAATTTGTGAATTACTTATGAATAAATAAGTATGGAAATGTTTTTCCAATGTGAAATGAAACGTTTAGAGAATTTATCTTTTTTGAAGATAAATTGAAATGAATAATCGAAATTGAATATTCATTGATATTTTGGAATTATAAATTCACTAAGGAATTTATAAAAGAAAGTGGAATTGGTTTAAAAATAAATATTGATTTACTTTTTAAGTGTTGAAATAATATATCTTGTAAAGATATTTTGGAAAATAAATAATTTGGAAAATAATTTGGAAACTGGTGATGTGTGCATATCCAGTGATAGTTCAATAACCGACTATCAATATTTCCCTTTGAATGGGTAATTGATGTGATTTGTTTGAATGTGAATGCCACACTTATTTTTGAATAAGCCTCACTATTCGGGTTAACCGGGAAAGGACCATGGGGTCGTATAACCCATTCCGAATATGTGATACGTCGTTATGAATTGCATTTGAAGATGGTGTTGAAGACCCGGTATTTGCGAGAGCGATAGGATAACCTGTCGATTTACTCTGCACCGAGTTGCTCCGGTATAGAGTTCTCCATATGTGATGGTGAATCCGATCAGGATTGTGAATATCCGGATTGCAAGACTTCTTTGTAAGTGCCTTCGGTTTTGTTCGATCCCGGAACAGACTTGTATGGATTGTATGTCTGACATTACAAGTTGAGATATAAAACCGATTTCTTTCAAATATATTTCTGTTGGTGGCGAAGAATTTATTCTTTAGCTTAACACCCTTCTCTGAGACGTACGAGCTCAGAGGTTATATAGTTGAAGTTATCAGCGATATATTCCCAATTTGGTAATGTGATATGCTGAGTGTTGCTGAAATGATCATTGTGTTGATTATTGTGATAGGATCGTTTATTTGATCGTCTATCTTGGTGATCATTGTGTTGATCATTTGTTGACCCAAAGCATGGCTTTTGTATAAAGTATGTTTTTGCGGACGTGAATTCGTCGAGCCTCACACCCCGGAAATGGTCAAAACAGGAAAGATGTGGCAAGGTTATGAGGGGTAGCACCCTTTAGGGTATGTACATTTCCTTCTGGATAGAGGTGGTATCATGGTATGGAGCCCAGATATTTAACCTATTTGGTTACTACGAATTTATTACTTTGTGGTTGTTGGTTTTCGGGATCCCGTGAGAAAGGTCGTTTGCGATCGGGGAATGGCGTGCTCGTGTCAGTAGTTACCCAGTTAGGGGTAACCCGGCCTTGTGTTGGCAGAGTTCCGGTTTGGTTCTCGGGGATGTCTTTCCAGAGGCATTCTCATGTGGCAATGGGAAGTTCCTTGGCATGACCATTTGTTGGAAATCCAATTCCCAATACGAAACTTGTATGGTATTAGTTGTAGAACCTGCCATTCACTTATGGTGGTCACCACTGTTTGGATGGTAGCTATAGTAGGCATAGTTCGAAATGTCTATGCTGGCTAAGATTTATATTCTACTTTCGAAATAAATTTTTCCCCTACACTATGCACTAGTAATAATATCAAATGTTATTTTAAATGCGTATCAAGCATCTTTGACTATCATAAGGAGAAATCTCCTCCGATTCTGCGTTTGCATGTGTGTGTGTGTGCGGGAGGCCTTATGGTAGTCTCATTTCTAAAAGCATTGCGAATTGATTAAAAATATTCCTCTATTTTGATTTTAAAGATAAATAAACTGTTTTGAGTTCTCACACCAGTCACATGACTGACTTGGAGTTTATTGTTTTCCTTCCTAAACTCTGGGTGCCCACCAATTTCCACACGGGCAGTCAAGAGTTAAGGTTTATCAGGATATTCTGGATATTTTGGAGTTGCTGGAGGCAAGCTGGATGGCATGGCGTATTACTAGTTTATATAGTATTTCTTTTTCCGCTGCACTGTTTGTTGTTGTTGTTGTACACTCTGATGATATGATGTAATGTAATGTGATGTAATGTAATAACTGATATAGTTCTTTGTTTAAAGATTATTCATTTATTATTATATGTTGTTCCGCTGCGAATTGTGAGATTCTGCTGTTCTGTTTTCTTTCTGTTCCGTTCTATGTTCTCAATTCTCTTTTTCCCTCTATTTTAAAATTTTCTATCTTCTTTTCTGTTTTCTCTTCTCTCTAATTTCTATTTTCTATTTCCTTTTCCCTCTCTAAATTTTCTTTCTTCTTCTTTTCTTTTTCTTAAAACCCCTAAGGGTTCGTATTTTCGTTCATCTTGAATTAAACAAAGGAGATTAGTGTCTATTCAAGGAGTACGGATTTACGGGTCTTTACATTTGGTATCAGAGCTTATGGTTAAGCGGCAACCATAGTTCTGTTGGGTATTATTCATTAGAGATAGAGTCAGCAGTACTCCAGATTGAGTTTGAGTGTAATAATAGCTATGAGAGCGTATTTGTTAGTGAATATAAAATTGTTTTGTATTGTGATGATTGGTTTGTTGAGTGGTATATAGATTCTGGTTAATACGAGTAATTAACGTTGTTGATAGGAATCTCTAAACACTAGAATAGAACAATTCGGCACAGTATTGTTTTAAATTGGGTAAATGAAATAATTTTACCTTGAGTATATTTTGTATATAAAGAAATAATTTTTCAGAATTATTACAGTGTATATAAGTAGATTGTTGATTGTTTAGTTGTTTGAATAATCTAAATAAAGGAATTGTATAAGCAAAAAGAATTATAAGAATTGAATTATAATTAAAGTGATTTACAATTGTGAAATAAACTTATATATATGAGAAGTGAAACTATATGAATATAACTTAAAATATGTTGAATGAAGTTGATATTAGTATCAAAGTAAAATAATAAAGTGAAGTGATAAATGTGAACTTGAGTTATGAAATGAAATTCAACTTTTGTAATTGAATTGAATTAATGAATTGAATGAATCAATTAAATGTGAATTTAGTTGGTATGAAAAAATGAATATAAGTGTTAATTCATTAAAATCTAATGTTATTAGAAGTTGAATAATTGAATGAAAATCAATTAAATTAAACCAATTGATAAGCAAAGAAATTTGGTTGCAATTTATAAACATTGGTTGTTATATGATTGTTAGTTGATTGTATATAATTCATTAGGTATTAATGAAATTGATTTAATGAAATTGGAAGCTAAAGTAATTGAAATTCAATTGGAAGTTAAATGAATCTTAAATGGAATTGAATTTGTTTGGAAGTGAACCAACTTGAATATAAATTAGTGAATATAAACTAATTGAGAATGAATGTTAATAAGAACATCCACTGTATATGAATCAAATGTGATTAAATTGAAAACCCAATTCATTGAATATTAATAAGAATATAAATGAATATTTATTGGTTATGGATGTTAGTTGGATGATAGTTGGTTGATGTTTGCATTTGTTGTTTAGTTACATTTGCTATGTTAGCATATATAGTTGTTATGGAGATATATGTTGTATATTGATACTATTGTCATATATGCATGTTCTCATGTTGTTTGTTGAGTGATTAGTAGGTGCGGATCGCGTTTGCTTCGCATTTGGAGCTCGCTTTTGCGCTATATTAGCCGTATATGCTCGCTAATAAATTATAAGGTACATATCTCGGATTACATATCGTACTTTTATACTTTTTTCCCTTCGGGATGCCTCATTACTTGATGAGATGTATATTTGTGATATATATACTGTCATTTTTTTTTTCGGATCGAGCCGCGCAAAGGAGACTATGGCGAATTTTTCCGAAAATTTAAGGCGTTAGAAAAATTTGAGAAAATTGGAAAATTTTGAAAACTTAAACTTTGATTTGAAGTTGAAAGTTAAACAATGGTAGTTGTTTTTGAAAAAGATAACTAAGTATGATTTGAAAACTTAGTAAGTTATTATAAGAAATTTAACTATGGAATATTGGAAAATTAATAGATTCTATAACCTTTCTTACTTGATAATTTCGAGGACGAAATTCTTTTAAGGGGGGAAGATTGTAACGACCCAGAATTTTTAGAAATTAAAATTTGAATATTTAATTAATTATAAATATTAATAACTGAATTTATAAGTCAAATAAATTTTTATTTGAATTATTGGATTTAATTAGATAATTTAATCGATAATTTAATATGTTAAATTATGGAAATAATTGAAAATTGGGTTAAATATGATTGAAAATGATTTGTAAAATTTTATTTTATCATATGGGAGTTAGAAAGACATTTTAGAACTTTTAAAATCGAATTAAAAGTTAATTTGTGAAAATTGAATATTTTAATATTTAATTATCGACTAGTGAAAATAGTCAATTTTTGAACAGTGTCAGAATTGAACGAAACTAGTTCCATTGGATCCGTAATAGTTAGTTATTACCGGATTTCAAATTTCGTGTCAATCGGAGTTATCGTTTGTTCGTGGCAGCTCGAAACGCATCGATTTATTTTTAATTTAAATTTGGCGAGTGAAAATAGTCATTTTTCAGAAAGTCTCGGATTTCGACGAAACCAGTTTCATCGGATCCGTAATTTGATATTATTTCAAGGTTTCAAATTTCAAGTCAATTGGATTTACCGTTTGTCCGGTACGAATTAAAACGCCTAGAAATCGATTTAAATCGGTTTAATTTAAATTGAGCATTTACAGCCATAACTCGCACATACTTCCGAATTAGCTTCCGAAACCTGTTCCATTGTGTCTGGAACGCGGGATAAACCCTAGGTACGTCAGTTTCGGTGCCTAAATCGGAGTTCGGAATTTCCGGATGAATAGTGTTCGAATTTTTCTCTATAAATACACACCCTACCCTTCATTTATAAAAAAAATAAAAGCCTAAAACTCAAACCCTAGCCGGCCCTAACCCATGAACGGCTGAAGTATTCCCAACTTCTTCTCCTCTTTTCTCTTCATCCATCAACATTTACAAGAATCTTTCAACTAGAAAGATGTAGAGCACATCAAGATCTACAATATCAACGGTCATGATCTGAAAAGACTTCACGGATTGGCGGCAAATCGTGGTGGAAGAGGGCCGGTTGCGCATGCAATTCCAGGCGCAGATGAGGGCCGAGTGTCAAGAAATGGTGGCCGAAGGTCGAGCGTGTGAAGGGCTTCAAAATGGCATCGTTTGATCAACGTGAAAACGCTTGTAGTAGTTGCGTGTATTAGGGTTTTGGATGGGAGATGGGTTCGGCTTTGTTGCTGTAGAAATGTCGCGTGGTGAAGGAGATGAAGGGGAACGACTATGATGTGGGAGATGAGGGTTTGAATGGTGGATATTGCAGTAGGTTTAAAATATATATAGTTTGTTGTAAATAGTTTATATAAAATCGTGTACGATCTTTAATAATTCGTAACTTTTTCATACGAGGTCGAAAAAATGCGAAACCAGTTGCGTTGGAATCGTATGGACGAGCACTACGCGATGGAGTTAGTTTGGAGTCGTTTGGAGTTAGTGAGAATTTTGGGTAAAATTAAACGTCCGTTTAATTTTATTCGAAATAAATCGCTAAAACGGAATTTAAAATCAAGGTGAGAACTTCTCACTCAATCGAATCAGTTTCGATTTTATTTTAAATAGTTAGATTTAAAATATTTGAATGCATGTTTGAATGATGATTGATATATATTGATTGTTAAAATAGACATTATACGCCGTTAGTAAGCGGATGTTATTTAATAAAAACATATACCGCGAATATTTCATAAACAGTGAAATTGGTATTATATATAATAGCAATATATATATATATATATATTGGCATATGTATATATTGGAGATGTTGATTCCCCGCATTTTTTTTAGCGGATGAGACCCTATTGCGCCGTTATTAAGTGGATAATATTTAATAAGAACATATACCGCGATAATTTCGTACTGGAGCGAAATTGGTATTGTGCTAATGTTTGTGGATGCAGGAAAACAGGTTGGAGGGATCCAACTGGATTCCTCAACAGTATTTATTTGATTTCAGATATTTTGATATTTGATGGATTATCATATTGATATATGATGTCGTTGTTGTCGTGATTGACTATTTGATATGTAGCATCATTGGACAAAATTTTGGAATTTTAAAATAATTTATAAAGTGATTTTTGAAAATATACTATATGTTTGGAATTGGATCTATTTTTAATAAATAAACGTTATAATTTTAAAGTTATAAAAATTATGATTTTTGAGAAATATAGTTAGAAAAACTGATTTTTGAGAATATGATGCTAATGATTTTATAAAATAGTTTAATCGGGATTTTAGAATTTATTGTGAAAAGTTTAAATATAAGATTTATAAAATTTAATTATTTTATGAATCAAAATGGTGAAATAATAAAGGAGATTAAAGAAGTTTTAAAAGAATAATATAAATTGAATTATATTAAGAGATTTATAAATGGATATTTATAAATTGAAATATGGACATTATAAAACGAGTTTTTATAAGTGTTTGAATGAAGTGAAAATAGATTGCATAAGTGAATGGAATTTATAGAATTTTAAACAGTGAAGTTATAAATGAAATTTTATAAACAGTAGGTTTATAAAATTTATAAAGTTATTAAAAGAATGGTTTTGGATAAATAATTGAATCTTATAAGTTGTAAGATTTATAATTATGAAGTTCAAAGGAACGATTTTTGTGAACGAATAAATTTTAAGTATTTAACTTATAATATGAACCTTTAGTTTATAATTGAGTTATAAATCGAATAGGTTAATAAAGGATTTTATAAAAGGAAGTTGTTATAAAATAAATAGAAAGGAATTTACAAACATTGTTTTATAAATTCGCAAATGACTTATTTTGATAAGTAAATTGCTGAAACCTATTAATGGAATTATATTCACGTTTTTGAACTGTGAATAATCCTTTGAAATAAAATGAATAAAAGGATGAAATTTGTTAACAAAGAATATTCACCTTTTTGAATAGTGAATAATATGTTAAAGAAAATGTTTGAATGAGATGTTTAAATTGAATTAAAACGATCTAACGATGTTTTAAAATGTGTTGAGATTCGAAACCATAGATTTCAACATTGATTGTTGAAATAGACGTTTTCGAGAAATAAAAGGAAATGGTGGACTATAACACTGTTGTTATAGTAAATGATTTCCGAAAGGAAATGTTTTGTATAGTATTGGGATTTATATATCTATTTTAATTTCGAATCCCTATACTAGTGATTTTGGGTTGTCGTAACGATGTCTTACGCAACATTCGTTTTGGCCCAAATGAATATGTTTATGAGAATGATTTCCTTAAAGAATGAAATATATACTTAATCTCGATTTAAGTATATTGAATATTTTCCAAGTGTTGAAAATAAATAGAATTTGTGAATTACTTATGAATAAATAAGTATGGAAATGTTTTTCCAATGTGAAATGAAACGTTTAGAGAATTTATCTTTTTTGAAGATAAATTGAAATGAATAATCGAAATCGAATATTCATTGATATTTTGGAATTATAAATTCACTAAGGAATTTATAAAAGAAAGTGGAATTGGTTTAAAAATAAATATTGATTTACTTTTTAAGTGTTGAAATAATATATCTTGTGTTAACGCTAGAAAATAAACGCTAACACCCCGGTGTATAGATGGAAATTGTGAAAGCACCACCCGTTGGTACGGGAACAAAGTATATGCAAAGAAATCACAGGAAAGCTATAAAAGACACAGTATTTATAGTGGTTCGGCTTAGGATCAAGCCTACGTCCACTTTAAAGCTCTTTATTGCTGAATTAGTTACAATTCTTTACAATCAACTCTGATTACAACACACTTAGACAAATATCTCAAACCCCGATGTAGAAGAATCCTTCGAATGCATGATGAATGAGTTATTTTTCTTCTTGAGATTTGTCGAAATGTCTTTGGTGATTGGAGTGATAGAAGTGTTGTTTGAGTGTTGCTTGAAGTCGAGATAACAGCAGAGTAATGGCGCCTAGGAAGTCCCCCCTTCGAATGTTGAATATGGCCATGTATTTATAGGCAAAATGTTAGGCTGAAACTGTCAAGTCATGAGTCGTGACCGACTCATGATGAGTCGTGACCGACTCATGATGAGTCGTGAGTCATCTACGAGTCACCCCTTTGCAGCATGACTCTGAACTTGCCTCTGAGTCTTGTGTCGTGCGTCGACTTATCTTTTGGGTCGTAAACCTCCCTGAGTCGTGCCATCCTTAACTCATAGAATCTCCTTAACTCGCCAGGTTCCTTAGGTCGTAGGTTTCTTGAGTCGTTAGCCTGTTGAGTCGGTAAGACCTTAAGTGGATGAGTCGTGATCAGATGAGTCGGTCTTTGATGAGTCGGAGCCAGGTCAAATGAGTCGGTACTTTCCCTAAGTCGTCCTTTCAATGAGTCGCTAATGCTTTAACTTATTAGGCTCCTTAAGTCGTGAGTCGCTGAGTTTAGAAACTCCCATGAGTCGCATAATAGTTGAGTCGGGGATTCTTTGAGTCGGTCCTTTCCTTAAGTTGTGAGGTCTCCTAAGTCGTTAGGCACCTTAAGTCGTAGGTCGTTTCAAGTCTTAACCCGTTGACGCCTCTAACTCGTAGGCCTTTTAGCTCGTATGATGGAACGGGGTTAACATTTGCCCCTCGAAGCACACGCTTAAGTCGTAAGTCGTGTGCTTCGACTCATCATGACCCGTGCCGAATCGAGTCCCAATATTTCCAGGTATAAAAATGCTTGAGTCGCTTCTCCTCTTTCTCACTTCTTATTACTTATCCCAGAGCCGCATCTGCCATTAGAGACCTTTCAGCGAATCCAAGTTAATTGATCATCAATCCATCCTTTCCACTACATTGCGTAAGTGATTTCGAACTTCAATCCAACAACGTCCATTGCTAGGGCACAAATTTTCGCTTCCTGTTCCCAAATCACCGCCGCATGTCTCACTTGGGCTTTGATTTGAGTTGTGAATGATTCTGATCATTGTTGGCTACGTTGTTGTTGTGATCCTCTAGATTATAGCATCGCGTTTGATTCGCCGTACACTTGAAGCGATTCGAATTGGTTTTTTGGGTGCTTTCTGATGATGTGAGGAGAAGATGATGAATTACAATGTCTTGATTTGACTGGCCCGTGGGTTCGGAGGAGATGAGGAAGTTCTTAACGGGTTAACGGGTTAGAAAGGGGTTGATTGGTTGAGGAAACGACTTAGGATCTCACGACTTAGTTGGTTTTGCTTTTCGGCCACTGATTCTGAAATACCTTGCAATCACAACCGTACACGACTTAATGCTTTTAGCCATAAACCACAAACGACTCAAGCTATAAGTCGTGAACGACTTAAGCCATAAGCCGTGCACGACTCAGTACTTGCTACTTTCCCGTGACTTATCCCTTAAACCGTGCACGACTTAAACTATAAGCCGTGTACGACTCAGTGGCTTCCATGCGACCCAGTAGCCTTTACTATCGACTTTAATCCGACTTAGCAAATTTTACGACAAAATCCATGAGTCGTGACCGGGTTAGAACTTAGAAGGTTTCTTATTGCTTTGATCTGGAGCCTTCCTCCTGTTCTTTGACTTACGACTCATAGTGCTGCCGACTTATAACATCAGCGGTTTAGAGTTGGAGTAACCTAACTTAACTCGCCTCACTTTCCTTAGGTCGTAGTCGAGCCACCTAAATAGCCAACGACTTAGCTTAACCCGTACAAAGAATCCTTGAGCCGTTTTCGACTTAGTACTTGTAAATTTTGTTTGAACTCCGAATTATTGCATGGACTCTGAACTGCTATACTGCTGCATTCTTTTACTGATTACTTCAACTTGTAAGCTAATAATCTGTTAATACAACATTCACAGAAAACTGGGACGAATATACTGTCATTGATTGTCCACATCGAACGACAGATTAGTTAATGATATATAATTAACTTAAATAAATCGTGTGAATGAAGTGCTACCAATTTCAAGTGGAATATTAAAGCAGCACTGGATTAGTCAATTGAAACTGACCAGCCCGCATTAATATTGTGCTTGAGCTTTAAATAACAAGTTCCGAAATTACCATAGTCAATCAATCGTCAACCAGTTTAATTCCAGTTATCTTTACTTGTTATTATTATTATTTTATTAGCTTTGCACGACACTTCACACTTTTTAGGAAACGTGCACCTTCGCATTTGAACATCCAGTTGCTTGTGTAGAATGACCTCTCATCAAGAAGAGCCGATGGGTCAGGCTGAAGATGTCTTTCCAGTAGCCATCCCTATAGACAACCCTCCGGAGAGAACACCCACAACTTTGAATCAGCGGGTGTTTAACCAACTGCGCATTCAGTTTGGCATTGATGATGCTGACACCTTATTTCCGGGGCCAAATGACACTGCTGACAATCCTCCCTACGGCTTTGTTGCAGTCAATCGCCAAATGTGCTTAAGTGGGGCGATTCCTCCTTTTAACGGCTTTCTCCAACAGCTTCTGCTTAGGTTGTCTATCTCTCCATTCCAATTACACCCCAATGGCTATGCCATTTTGATGGGGTTATGTGTTCTATTCAGGAGAGTTTTGGATTGGTTACCAAGCTTCGAGGAGATCTGCTATTTTTGCTCATTCACGAAAACTAAAGACCATCCCTCCATTGTGGTTGTAAGAAGCGCTCGAAATCGCAAACTTATTACTGATCTCTCCGAAAGCGCTCACGGATTTTTGAATCAGTTTTTCTTCGTTCGCTGCCCTCCAGGGTTTTATGCCATCTGGAGAGTGGGAAGTAAGATTTCCTGTCTCTACTTTTTCCGTTTTGAAACTTTCTCGAGATCTGAACTCTCAGCTGCTAATTTCATTCTTTCTCTGTTTTTAGCACTACCACCCCCTGCTAGGGACCCAAGTCTCAAGCAAATTTTTGAAAGATTAAGTGCCGTGCCGGTAGAAGAGAGGAGCATAAAGTTTCTGCTAAACGATGAACTTTTACATCAATACGGACTCCTCCATCTCTCTCGCTTTACTCGGCCTCGTGAAGCTCCAACGGAGGTTTCTGACTCTCCGGTGAAAACTCCTGATCTTCCGATCTCCACTAAAGAGCACATACGAGGAAAAATTTCTGCAGAAACCTTATTAGTAAAGTGCTCTACTCCCAGAGACGATACGGGACCCTCCGAAAAGCCCGCACTTGCTCCCATTATTGAAGAAGAAGAGGAGCCCCTTTCCCAAACCAGGGAGAGTGCTGACAAAGGAGATGATGGAGGGAATCAGGTTGGGCATGCCGGTGATGACGTCTTTGGGGATTTAAGCGACATAATTATTACTTCCCAAGAGCTCTTTAAAGAAGACCCTGCTCATGGTAAAGCTATACCTCCGACGATTGAAGCAACATCTGCCCTCCAACAGACTCTTACTCCTTCATCTCAAGAATTGTCATCAACAGTGAAATCTATCACTTCCCCCCAACAGACGAGTGGTTCGTTAGTCCAACGCGAGTAGCTTGCACTTCACACACAACTAAGGATTTTCCAGCACATTTATGCACTTATCTTCTTATACTTTAGAGATTTCTAAAGCTTATCTTTTCTTATTTCAGATTCTTCAATGACACGCGGCGGATCGTATTATCAGGATTTCCAACGCTACGGGGGGCGTGGTCAATATGATTATCGGCGTTACTTTCCCTCTTATAGAGAGTCTGACGAAGAGAGGGCTGCTCGAAAGGCTCGTGAAAGGAGGGATGCAGAAGAGCGTCATGACAGAAGGGATAGGGATGATTACCATGATTCTCTGCAAAGGAGTGACGACTCTCACAAAAGGAAATCTTACGACGACCGGGGAAAAGGTCATGTAACTGAAGATTCAGGCAAACGAGCCCGACATGGTGAGAGACATACTTCCACTATTCCCGAAAAGCCTACTGCCCCTGCCCCTCTTGACATTACTTCTGACTCTCCTGCTCTTGGGAAGGAGGACATCCAGACAATAATAAGTAGGCCTAAATTTCAAGTGGGACCGGGCCCAGCCACTTTACAAAGTCGTTTTCTGCAGTGGTGTTTAAAGGGTGTGAGGTTCGATCTCGACCTAGTCCCTATTGACAAGCCTGCTATGCTACGAAATCTTGACGCCGTTAAACTTGATATCGAGAGGATGTCAAACTGGCAGAAGCTTGTTGATGAGCTTCAACGAGTTAACCGTGCCAACTTAGAGGCTATGCTCACCATGGAAACCGATAAGGCTGAGTGGCAAAAGGTCCTTGAGCAGCATGATACTGAGATGAGAAGTATTACTTCCTACAACGAGGAGCTCGAAGCAAAGGTTGAGAAGTTGAAAGATGAGCTTGCTGCTTCCTCTACTTCATACTCTCAAAAAGAAGAAGTGCTTCTCAGACAAGTTAGAGATGCTCATGCCAGTCAGAGAGACGCTGAGGACAGGCTTGAAGTACAAAAAAGAATCAGTGACGGCTATGTCTCTGATATTGCTGAGCTTCGAAAGAAAAACAACTCCCAGGAGGCGGAGATACAAATGCTTAAGCTTCAGCTTGCCAGAACTGAAAGGGAGCGCAATGAGGCTGTCGCCGACAAAATCGCAGCCGAAGAGTCTCATGAGGCGACCAAAAACAGCTTCGGCTCAACATTATTCGACTTCTACTTGCATAGCGTCTTGGGGCGTGGAAGCCTCGCCTTTCTTGGTCCCAAGTATGAGATCACTTTAGCTGAAGTGTGGGAGGCCGCCCTCGATATGCTTGGTGCTGAAGGTGCTGGTTATGACGAGCCAGCCCTGGAAAGGCATTATTTTGATGAAGACGCTCGCGCTGCTCTCGCCAGGGGAAAGGAACAACTTGCCAAACTAAGAACCGAAGTCACGGAAGGGGACCAGCTGGGGAAAACCACTTCAACTACTCTAGTCCAGCCACCTTCTTCGTCTGAAGTCGACATTATTGGTCCCAGTTCCCATCTCGCATCTCCCACCAAAGTTACCGCTGATATTACAAGCACACAAGGTGGAGACGAGGGTGAAGAGAGCGCTGATGCGCAAGCTTATGAAGTCGATATCAGGAAACCAGCTTCTCCAGGTAATTTCACTGTTAATCTTGCTACTGTCAATTCTGCTCAAGCTGGTTACTCGTTTATTTCTCATGAGTTTCACGAGCTCCTTGGCTATTTTCTCAACCTTGACGAGCCTTCATCTCCTCTCTTTACTGACTTCATTGGTGAACCCTCATCTCCTCTTTTTACTGACTTTAACCTTTTTTCTTCTGTAGAGAAAGTACCAAGCACTGCTCAAACTTCTACTCCTCCGGTCATCCTTCCTTCATCTCTTCAGGCGGTGCCTCCTTCTGCCTCGCAACCTGGATCACAGGAGGAACAAATAGAGGCTCTTCACGGCTTGGATGATCCCATCACTTCGCAAGAGCAGAAAGATGAGAGACCTGAGGGAGGTGACATTTCCCCGGAACGGACTCCTTCTGACGACATTGTTCTATCAAAACTTGTCACTCCGGGGAGTGAGTCTTCCTCACAAAGGAGAGAGAAGCGTGGGACATCAAAAAGGAGGGGGAAGAAAATCACCGCCACTGAAGAGGAGCCGGAAGTTGAACCGGTTACACCTGCCTCTCCTACTTCCCTTATACCCACTGGCCGACCTGAAAAGCTGGTTATTCGACCGAGCAAAGGGTCCAAAGGAGGGAAGAAAAAGTGAAGATTTTAGTTTTTTGCCTTTTGTATGAACTGGCCGAGAGTTGTGCGGGTACCGGCGCCCGCTTTTATTTTGAAAACCTGTATCTGCATTATAGTTGAATAAAATGATTCTTCGTTTGTACAAACTTCTGTTTGAATTTGAGAATGCATTTACTATTTATTTTTGCACAAGTTTGTTTATATAGTGTTGCAGCGGGCTTATGGTATGTTGCTTGAGTATTACTCTACTGATGCATCTATACTACTATACCATGTTGCCTCCATACCTTAAGCTTGCTGCAATATTTTACACTTCGAGGGGACTTGCACTCTTATTTGCTAAAGAATAATTATTTTATTCTTTAAAGAAAAATTTTTATAGAGTACAAATCCCTTCGTATAAGTTTTTACGCTTTGTCGTCCGAAGAAATCACTTTTTTCTTTTGCTTACGTGCATATTTCACCAAGTGAATTCCTCTATGTGGTAAAGCGGACCTCTGAAGGGTACTTTAACTTCTTTTCTTTTTACGATCATTTCCCATAGTAGGCAAATTACTTTTCCTTTGAAAGTTAAAGTACGCTTTTGATGAGGATTTTTTTTTTTTTTTTTTTTTTTTATATATAGAAAGTTGTACCTCTAAGGAGGGATTTTTTCACGTTTCAACACTTGGAAGTTTTATTTCAAACTCGGTGAAACGTGTACCTCCAAAGAGTTATGCCTTAGAAATCCTTTTCACGTTTCAACACTTGGAAGTTTTATTTCAATCTCGGTGAAACGTGGGTTTCTGAAGAGGTCTTTCTTCTTAATTGTGTCCCCGGGAGGGGGTTGTACCTCTGAGGAGGGATTTCTCACGTTCCAACACTTGGAAGTTTTATTTCAATCTTGGTGAAACGTGTACCCCCAAAGAGTTGTGCCTTTGAAGAAAGCCTTTTTACGTTTCAACACTTGGAAGTTTTATTTCAATCTCGGTGAAACGTGTGCTTTCAAGAAGGTCTTTGTTTTTGCATTTCAACTTTGGTGAAGTGAAATTCCGAAGAGCGGTTGCTACACTTCAACTCCTGGCGAAATGTGCCTCCGGAGAGGGCTTTTATTTTGTTTACATTTCAACTCTGGTGAAGTGAAATCCCGAAGAGCGGTTATAACACATCAACTCCTGGTGAAATGGGCCTCCGAAGAGGGCTTTTATTTTGTTTACATTTCAACTCTGGTGTCCCGAAGAGCGGTTATAACACTTCAACTCCTGGTGAAATGGGCCTCCGAAGAGGGCTTTTATTTTGTTTACATTTCAACTCTGGTGAAGTGAAATCCCGAAGAGCGGTTATAACACTTCAACTCCTGGTGAAATGTGCCTCAGAGAGGGTTTTCATCGCCTGGAAGTTACTCTCTCATGGTTGGAGGGTCATGACTCCTCCAATCTTTTTTGTTGAGTAGAGAACTTTCTTTTTTGTGGCGTATGACCCATTAGAGGTCTTTTATCCTCCGAAGAGTTGCGCCTCCGAAGAGGACTTGTGCCGCTGATGGTAGCTTTGGTTGTTCCTCTGTTCACTTGCTTATGCCTTTTCAGCGATCCTCTTTTTTTCTTTTTTTCTTTTCAAGTTTTCATTCCCCTTTCTCTCACAAGTGGCTTGTTTAATCCAAGGAAGTGTACTTCATTGCCAGGCAAGTTCGTGAGAACGGGCACTAGCTTCCTAATTGGATGTTTGTTTGTTCAAACGATCTCAATTTATCAGCAAGGGCTCGTTTCTATCGAAATCATTAGCCGTTCAATTGAAGTATTTCCTATCTAGGATTTGAATTCGGGGTCTTTGTGACTTGAAATTTGTTTGTTGAATGATGGTGAGAATCGCTCAGTCTTATTATGCGCAAGTTTTATTTCCATGGCCTGCAAAAATTTAAATTGACATTTTAGCAATACATCTTATGTATTTTTATATCGAAAACAAAGCAAGCATATAATGATAATAAGGAACACAAGATTTATAGTGGTTCGGCCATGAAATTGGGTCTACATCCACTTTATATTTTTTTTTTTTATTATTTACTTGCATCAGTTTCACAATTGCTTTCAATTACAAGAATCATACATCCATAATTCTTTTTACAATTTTTCAACAAAATTTTCAAGTAAAGTATGGACGCAAGTGGTTGCTGTTCCATGCCCTTGGAATTTGCTCTCCATCAACAGTGGTGAGCTTGAATGTGCCGTCAAGAAGCTTCTGACCTACTACATATGGTCCTTCCCAATTTGGCCCAAACACACCTGTCGCGGTCATAATTCTTTTCAGGACTAGATCTCCAATTTCAAAGCTGCGTTGACGAACTTTGGAATTGAAATGTCTGGCTATCCTTTGCTGATGAGCTGCAACTCTGAGGTTAGCTTCATCTCTTTTTTCATCAAGGAGATCCAGCGCTTCAAGTTGCAGCTTTTCATTTTCTCCTTGATTGAAATGGATTCTTCTGTGTGAAGGGACCTCTGTTTCAACCGGGATCATTGCTTCCGATCCGTATGCTAACGAAAAAGGAGTATGCCCAGTTGCAGTTTTGTGAGTAGTTCTGTATGCCATAGTGCGAGTGGAAGTTTATCGACCCAACCACCTTTTGCTCTTTCGAGTTGCTTTTTGATGGTTGATTTGATGATCTTGTTCACTGCTTCCACTTGCCCGTTTGCCTGCGGATGAGCTACTGCCGAAAAGCTTTTCTGGATTTTGAATCGTTTGCAAAAATCCTGGAATTCCTCACTTTCAAACTGAGTACCATTGTCTGTGATTATTTTCTGAGGCACACCGTATCTGCAAATGATATTCTTGGTCACAAAGCTTATCATTTTCTTAGAAGTGATAGTAGCCAATGGTTCAGCTTCAGCCCACTTAGTAAAATAATCAACTGCAACAATAGCATATTTAATCCCTGATTTAGCAGTTGGTAGCGGCCCAATGAGATCCATTCCCCAAATTGCAAATGGCCATGGACTGACCATCTGTGTGAGTTCGGTAGAAGGTGCTCTAGGAATTTTGGCATATCTTTGGCACTTGTCACATTTTCGGGAGTAATCCGCGGCATCCCGATTAATTTCTGGCCAAAAATATCCGTATCGGAGAATTTTCTTTGCTAGTGTTTGACCACCTGAATGATCACCGCATTCTCCTCCATGCACTTCAGCTAGGATTGTTTTGGACTCTTCCCGGGATACACATCGAAGCAATGGCATTGAGAATCCCCGTCTGTACAATCGGCCATCCTGAATTACATAGCGAGAGGCCTTCCTTAGAAGCTTTCGTCTTTCTATCGAGTTTTCTGGCAGAGAACCCCTGAGTAGGTAATCCAGTATTGGAGTCATCCATGACTCTTGTTCTTGAGATACATTCATAATCCAGTCCATATCCATCTCGTCTATACTTGGTGCTGAAAGGACTTCTACAGGGACCAATCCCAATAGTTGAGCTTCACCAGAACTTGAATACTTTGCGAGGGAATCCGCCTTCATATTCTCTTCACGAGGAATGTGGCTTATTGAATAGTGATCGAGTTCATATAGGAGTTCCCAAGCCTTTAACAAATAGGAAGGCAGATTTCCACCTTTTGCTTGAAATTCCTTCTTGACTTGACATACGATAAGCTGAGAATCACTGAAAATTTGTAATGCTCGAATGTTTAGCTCTTTAGCGATTTTCAGACCTGCAATAAGAGCTTCATATTCCGCTTCATTGTTTGTTGAAGGAAATTCCAGTCTTAGTGCATAACATAATGATCGACCTTCAGGAGTTTCAAGTACCACTCCGGCTCCAGAACAGTAGTCATTTCTTGCGCCATCAACATACATCTTCCACTGGATTGGAGAATCATTGATCGCTTTTTCCTTACCATTATCTTTCTCTGTGAATTCTGCAATGAAATCAGCTAAAGCTTGTCCGTTGATTGCTTTTCGGGGGTGATAGGTAATGTCATATTGACTAAGTTCAATGTTCCATTTTAGAAGACGACCCGAAGTTTCAGGGCGAAACAGGACTTGCTTTAGAGGCTGATCAGTGAGTACTTTGATAGGATGAGCTTGGAAATATTGCCTCAGTTTCCTTGATGCAACTAGTAGGCAATAGGCGAGTTTTTCCAACTTGGAGTAATTCAGCTCTGCCCCAGTGAGTCTTTTGCTGATATAGTAAACTGGATGTTGAATCCTTTTGTCTTCCCGTATCAGCGCTGCACTTAGAGCATGAGATGATACTGCCAAGTATATAAGAAGATCCTCACCATTGCCTGGCCTAGAAAGTATCGGAGGCGTTTCCATATGACGGATCAACTCTTCAAAGGCTTCTTGGCATTCGGGAGTCCATTCAAAGTTCTTCTTTCCTTTTTTCAGGGCATCGAAGAATGGGATGCATTTATCAGTAGCTTTGGAAATGAACCGACTCAAAGCGGCGACCTTTCCGTTGAGACTTTGCAATTCCTTCTTCGTTCTAGGAGCTTTAACTTCTTTTAAGGCGGTAATTTGAGCTGGACTGGCCTCAATGCCCCTAGCACTGACGATAAAACCTAAGAACTTTCCGGATTCGACCCCAAACGTACATTTCAGAGGGTTAAGTTTCATTCTGTATTTCCGGAGGACTGCGAACATTTCTGCTAAGTGTTCAATGTGATCCACTGCTTTCCTGGACTTCACTAACATGTCGTCGACGTAGACTTCCATAGTTTTTCCCAATTGCGGTTTGAACATAGCATTAACAAGTCTTTGGTAGGTTGCCCCTGCGTTTTTCAATCCGAAGGGCATAACTCTGTAGCAATAAAGTCCAACACCCGTGATAAAGCTTGTATCCTCCTGGTCTGGCTCATGCATCATGATTTGGTTATAACCGGAGTAGGCATCCATGAAGGATAACAATTCATGTCCCGCAGTTCCGTCTACCAGTTGATCGATCCTGGGTAATGGGAAGCAATCTTTGGGGCAAGCCTTGTTTAGATCAGAAAAATCGATGCACACTCTCCATTTTCCATTAGCTTTTTTGACCAACACAGGATTCGAAACCCAATTCGGATATGTAGATTCTCTGATGAAGTTATTTTCCATGAGTCGATCAACTTCTTCTTTTAATGCTGCTGACCTTTCTGGACCTTGGGTTCTCCTTTTCTGTTTAACTGGCGTAAATTTTGGATCAATATTCAGAGCGTGTACTGCAACTTCTGGAGATATCCCACACATATCGGCATGAGTCCAAGCAAAGACATCCAGATTTGCCTTCAGGAAAGATATCAAGATGTTCTGAATTGACATATTAAGCTGTGAACCCACATTCAACACCTTATTTGGATCTTTTGGGTCAACAGGTACCGGAACTGTCGTTTCCACCGGTACTACTCTATTCTCCCCTGTACTGGCTTTTCTGGGATCCATTTCTTTCCGTGCCCCGCTGTGTTCGCCAGTGCAGGGTCCGCTCTGTAATTGCTACAAGGCTGGCTCCTTGATGCGGACTGGGGTTGCCACACCCTTTCCCATTTCTCTTTTTCTTGACTCTCGCAGCTCTGTCAAATAGCACTCTCGCGCAGCATTCTGATCCCCTTTTATAACTCCTACTCCATTGTCAGTAGGGAATTTAATAGTGAGGCACCATGGGGCTAGGATAGCTTTGAATGCTGCGAGTGTTGGGCGGCCAAGAAAAGCATTATAGGCAGAAAACTCATCGACAATCACAAATGTTTGCTTTCGGACCACTTTCCTTTCTCCTTCCCCAAGTTCTACAAACAAATCGATGGTTCCTACTGGTTGCTTTGGCTCCCCTGTGAAGCCCACGATTTTCTGTGATGAGGCTTGCACATCGATCATAGGGATTTTCATCTGGTCAAATGTCTTTTTGAAGAGGATATTACATGATGCTCCGCAGTCAATGAGGACTCTTCTGACAATGGCTGGTCCAATACCAGCCGAGATGACCAAGGGATCTAAAGTAGGAGCTTCAATACCTGTAGAATCTCTGGCTCTGAAAATAATATCATCACTGAAAGTTTTTTGTTGTTTAAGGGGTGTAGTGTCTTCTAGAACAAAGACGTTTTCTTCGGCTGGAGCATATTTCAAAGCCCTGGAATATCTCTCCATCTCACCCCAACTCTTGCCAGCTGGGTGAGGTCCTCCGGAAATGACATTGATAACGGGCCTTCCAGATTCATGCCCCGTAGCTTTCTCACCTGCCCCAGGCTGATGAACAGGAGCCCGCTGCCCCTGACTCGATGATGCAGGATTGTTGCCATTCTTTTTCACAAATTGCTGCAACTTGTTTTCTCTTAGCAACTCTTCAATCAGATTCTTCAGCTGGCGGCATTCATCAGTTTCATGACCTGGTTGATTGTGGAAGCGGCAAAATTTCCCACTTTGTATGGCTTTTCTCCCAGTTCTCAAAGGGATAGGTTTAGGGAAATCGACGGAATCTTTGGTGGCAAGGTAGATGTGCTCCGGCGTATGTGATAATGGAGTATATTCTGATGGCTTGAAGGACCGGGGCTTTTTCAGATTACCCTGTTTCTTTCCATTATTATTCTCCCTTTTCTGCCCCACCGACTCATTCTTGCGTGGAGCGACAGTATTGTCTTCAGCTTTTTCCAACACTGCCTTTACTGGCAAAGGACGACTTTCCAAGCGAATGAATTCGTCTGCTTTTTTGTAGAACTTCTCGAGAGAGGTTGGCTCCTTCATATTTAACCATTTCCTAAATTCGCTTGACTTATCAATAGCCCTCATCAGATAAGTCAATATCATTCGTGGTTCAGCATTGTCCACTTCAGCCAATGCTATATTGAAACGGTTCAAGAAAGATCTGATAGACTCACCAGGATTCTGCTCTAAACTGGACAATGACATGATATCCTTGGCCTTCGAAGCATATAGCCTAAACTGCTCCTTAAATTTTCTGGTCAAGTCTGAAAACTGATCGATAGATCGAACTGGCAACTTGGTGAACCACAGCAAAGCCACGCCTTCCAGGTATACGGGGAAATATCGGCACTTTATTTCGTCAGAGGCCCTGGCACCTGTCATGTGCCAATCATATTTATACAAGAACTCATTCGGATCACTTGTCCCTTTGTAAGCTGGAATAGTTGGAGGGACAAACTTCCTTGGAAATTCCGCCTTCAAGATTTTTTCAGTAAACGGAGTTTTACTTGGAGCGAAACCCCATTCCTTCTCATCTTCAACCCTTTGCATACTTTCTTTCATGATCTGCCGGACCATTCCAGAAAGATATTCCTCATCATGCCGAGTTCTAGATCCACCGGCGTCAGGTACTGCCTGCTCAAAGGGACTAGTAGGCCTTTCATGAGCATTCCTTTCATTAACGTCATGAATGTTGCCAGCATAGTTCCCTTCATTACCAGCCGGTTGATTGTTTGCCCCAAGTAAGTCGTTCAATTTATTCAGAATCAGAGCATTCTGGGCACTTTGAGCCTCTAGTTGTGCATTTTGGGCGTTGATCTGCTGGTTTAGCCCTAGAATCACGACATCCAATTCCGCTTTTGTAACTCCAACAGACGGAGTGGGTAGATTAGGCACAGGGGAAGCGGAGGTTCCCTCTTGAATATTCCCAGATCTGATAGATCTACTCTTCCTTCCAGGAGCCATAATCTCAGATATACTTCTGGTTTTTAAAGAAATTCTTTCTTCTAATCTCTGCGAAGCAATGATGACAGCTGTCCTGAGTTCAATTCTCAGTGAAAGCACCAAAAATGTTAACGCTAGAAAATAAACGCTAACACCCCGGTGTATAGATGGAAATTGTGAAAGCACCACCCGTTGGTACGGGAACAAAGTATATGCAAAGAAATCACAGAAAAGCTATAAAAGACACAGTATTTATAGTGGTTCGGCTTAGGATCAAGCCTACGTCCACTTTAAAGCTCTTTATTGCTGAATTAGTTACAATTCTTTACAATCAACTCTGATTACAACACACTTAGACAAATATCTCAAACCCCGATGTAGAAGAATCCTTCGAATGCATGATGAATGAGTTATTTTTCTTCTTGAGATTTGTCGAAATGTCTTTGGTGATTGGAGTGATAGAAGTGTTGTTTGAGTGTTGCTTGAAGTCGAGATAACAGCAGAGTAATGGCGCCTAGGAAGTCCCCCCTTCGAATGTTGAATATGGCCATGTATTTATAGGCAAAATGTTAGGCTGAAACTGTCAAGTCATGAGTCGTGACCGACTCATGATGAGTCGTGACCGACTCATGATGAGTCGTGAGTCATCTACGAGTCACCCCTTTGCAGCATGACTCTGAACTTGCCTCTGAGTCTTGTGTCGTGCGTCGACTTATCTTTTGGGTCGTAAACCTCCCTGAGTCGTGCCATCCTTAACTCATAGAATCTCCTTAACTCGCCAGGTTCCTTAGGTCGTAGGTTTCTTGAGTCGTTAGCCTGTTGAGTCGGTAAGACCTTAAGTGGATGAGTCGTGATCAGATGAGTCGGTCTTTGATGAGTCGGAGCCAGGTCAAATGAGTCGGTACTTTCCCTAAGTCGTCCTTTCAATGAGTCGCTAATGCTTTAACTTATTAGGCTCCTTAAGTCGTGAGTCGCTGAGTTTAGAAACTCCCATGAGTCGCATAATAGTTGAGTCGGGGATTCTTTGAGTCGGTCCTTTCCTTAAGTTGTGAGGTCTCCTAAGTCGTTAGGCACCTTAAGTCGTAGGTCGTTTCAAGTCTTAACCCGTTGACGCCTCTAACTCGTAGGCCTTTTAGCTCGTATGCTGGAACGGGGTTAACATCTTGTAAAGATATTTTGGAAAATAAATAATTTAGAAAATTATTTGGAAACTGGTGATGTGTGCATATCCAGTGATAGTTCAATAACCGACAATCAATATTTCCCTTTGATTGGGTAATTGATGTGATTTGTTTGAATGTGAATGCCACACTTATTTTTGAATAAGCGCTCACTATTCGGGTTAACCGGGAAAGGACCATGGGGTCGTATAACCCATTCCGAATATGTGATACGTCGTTATGAATTGCATTTGAAGATTGGTGTTGAAGACCCGGTATTTGCGAGAGCGATAGGATGACCTGTCGTTTTACTCTGCAC